>PVKS010010104.1:0-61375 GCA_004027875.1 Aplodontia rufa | reverse complement strand
CATCTTGCCGTGGTGTTGTCCGTGTCGGGGTCCTGAGGACAGTTTAATGCCGCGGACCCACATGGTGAGGTCCGCACGTTTGGTGCTCGCACGGCTAGGCCGCGCGTGGCGGCGAGGGACGTGCCGGGTTTACCTGCTTGTGGGGGTGGGACATGCAAATGAGGGCCCGGGGCACTTTGGGTAAGGGGCCTCCCCGCGCACCCAGGTTCGGGCACTGAGCTTCTGGCCGTCGCGCTCGGCCCGCGGGCCATGCCAGGATTCTCCCTGAGCCCGCGCAGGCTATCAGAAGTCTCTCTGGATGTCAGGAATCCGGTGGCCTGCCAGTCGCTGAATCAAGCACAGGTCTTACCAGAAAATTTTGTAACTTGTCACATTTCACCGTGACACAGGGGCCTCAGGATGGAAGGCTTTGAGGTTAGCCCAGAGGCCAGTCCTCGGGGTGATTCCTCTCAACTACTCGACCTTTTGGTTCCGCACACCACGCTCCAAGCTGCCCGGCGGCCGGGGCGCGTCAAGGATAGTGTCTCGGACACACGTCCACTCCACGCAGGCGCCGGTCGCACCCGGAGCGGAAGAACCTGGACGGGTGACCACGCCCCCCCCGCGCCAGTCCGCTCCCGCAGGTAACTCTAGCCCGCCGTCCTCGCTGCGCAGGCGCCAAGTGGGGCAGGGAGCGGGAGGGGCCTCTTCACAGGTGTCTTTTCCCCCAGCGCTACTGTCCTGCCAGGCGGCCTGAGATCCGGACAGCTAAAGGACCGACTGAAGCCTCCCTCTTGGGCCCGAGAACTCTGAGTACTTGCTGTCCACTTGCAGAATCATCCATGTACTTCTTCACTGCACTCTACCCTTGTAATGATACAAACGTACCAGACAAACGTACGTGCAAGAAATGTTCAGCTTGTGTCAAATATTCTAATTTTTACCATAGCAAAATTGTGCTGTTCAATACCCTTACGCATTGTGAAATGCAGTCCAAAGATCAAAGCCTCTGGTATTGGTGTGGTTACGGTATTCCACATATTAAGTAGGTGAAGGGCAAAGATTCCCCTGCCTTGCATTGAAAGGGCACCATTAAAAAAGGAATATGGCAAGCGTATGTAATAACTGCATTTACTTCTTTTTTTCTCCTTCTGTCATCCCACACTTACAATATTTTGAAGTAAAAATTTGCTGAACATCAGTAATTTCGAGATGTTTTTTAATTGGCACCCAATTTTCTGATGTGCCAAAAGAAAATAGTGTGAAACCATATAAGAATGTTTGGTATTGCTAAGACAAAAACAGAAAAAGGAAAAGAAAGCCCACAGGGATCATTGCTAAACCTCTTTCTTTGTTTCTGGTTGTAATTTTCTTTCACAGCTTTTGAAAAGTAATAAAACTTTGTGTTCATTCTTCTCAGAAAAATTAGGCAAAAATGGCATGCCAGTTGAGTTAAATTGCCCAATTACAAATAAAATAAGCTTTGATATATTTCTTCTAATGGCCTGTCTTTCAAATAAGCTACTTCTCACTTCAAAGCTACTAATAGTAAATTGATGTTCAGTTTTATAATTTGAAGAAATATATCAAAACCCTTTCATGTTCTCACTTTCCTAAAAGTTGTTACTAAACAGTTTATTGAATGATACTTGGCTAAAGACATCTAAAGTTGGAAGGATGGCCAGAGTTACAGGGTCACCACTTGATGTCCCTACAAACTGTAAGCTCCATCTGAGTTAGACTACACTCCTGGATGTTTACTTACAAACCTTTATATTCTAAAACAAGAAAAAAATGTTTACCACATACATACAGAAAAAAATGGAAGGTTAGCAGAGGAACAAATTACTGAGGTGAGAATTTTTATAAATGGTCTTAAATTATCAAATTTGTACAGAAATAGCAAAAAAAACTAATTTTAGAGTCATGGCACTACTGTACAATATAATGTTAAAGAAACATAATTTCTCACAGGTGATTTTTGTGACCCCTTTAAAAATCAAGAAATTTTCCCTGGACTTCCACTGTTAACTTTGATTATTTAGATAAATATAAACAGAAAACCAGGTATAAATGCCTCATTTTTATAGCTGTCATACAACTTTAAAATCAAAACCAGATTTACAAATTAAATACAAAGCTACAAATCAACAAATTAAAGTTAACATTAATTTATTATAATCGGTGATGTGTTTGGCTGAAACTCAATTATCACCACTGGGTTTCCTAGTAGAAGGATGCAGCCTCATGACATAGCACATGATAATGGAATCTGAAAGTCTATGAAATAAGGTAATTTAAGAATATCAGGCCTCCTACTTAACACTGCCATAAATCCTTGAATGGCAATTTATTGCTTGATAACTCTTTAAAGCTCTATTGTTTAATTCAACATGGAGTTAGCAAAACAATATAATTGAAATCAGCATTAATATATATCCAATCAAGTTTTACTGAAATTTAGAACAAGAAAGATTACCTGAAGTTAGTCTTAAACTCTTAGAAATATTTTTTTAATCTGGGTTTTCTTTTTCTTTTTTTTTTATTTGTTCAACATAGTCTTACATATTGGAGGGAATCATTGTTACACATTCATGAAGACATGGATATTGACAACGCAAGTCTTAAACTCTTAGAAATATTTTTAAACTTTTTTTTCATTTCTTCCCTGAGTTCATAGACTTTTGATGAAGGCAGAGAAGGAACAAGGCTTTTCAATTTGACCATTATTATTCCAGCAATTGTTGGCAAGAGAGAAAAGGATTAACTGACAGAGTTTGTATACGCAGAAACTCCCTCTTACTCCCAAAACAAGGCATACAGTTTCTTATAGTGAAATTAGGCTGATACAAGCATCACATGCCTTGTGGATTTTCAGATAGTCTCAGCCCTGCATCTACTATGAATGAGGCTTGTGAATGCAGAAATTCACACAGGTCATTAGAGCATACTGAACACTTCTCATTTGGAACATTTGAAAATTAATCATAAATTCTATTATTGCTTCTATTGTGTTTCCAATTTGGAATGTTCAAATTCATGTTAAATTGTTATTTGTACAGCATGTTCTGAAAGCATTTGGCTTTTGCTTGATACAGATATTTATATTATTTAGTCTATCTATTTCTCATTAGCTCCTACAAAGAACTTCAGTCACAGGTCTTTTTATGATACAAAATCAAAGTATTAATTTATTAAAAACAAAAGAAAGTAAGTCCTATCATTGAAAAGGTTATTCGTATGTATATTATCACTAAAAAAAAAAAAAGAAGTTTTGCCTCCATAGACAAATAATTCAACCTGAGTATAGTGGCAGATACTGGACATTGATATCATTTAGATAGCAGAACATGTCAAACCAGCAGTCAATTTAAAACACCATCATATTGATGGTCCTTTACCTCAGTAAGATGGCATAACACATGTGAATGCAGATTCATATTGAAATTTCATAACAATACTTAGTTATAAGGTGAATAGCTAAATGTTTTATGCTCTGCTTATTTTAATATTTTGAGATTATCCCAATAAAAACATTTATTAAAATATCCTGTTTGATATTCACTGACCCCTAAAAATTCTAGATCCTAGTTTGAGAAACGCTATATGGGTTGACAGAGAAAAATCCAGTTTCTAGTGTTTGTGTAGCTTTACATGTATTACTTCCTGGAGAAGGTAACTCAAAAATTTGAAATAGAAAAGGAGCAACTACTTAACAGACATTTTATGAACAAGATTGCATTTAATATTTGCCATAACTCTGATAGATCTACAGCTGAAGAGAGTGATGTGCTGAACAATTATGTGCATAGCTGGGTATGGTGGCACACACCTGTAATCCCACAGTCAAGAGGCTAAGGCAGGAGAATTCTAAATTCTAGCCCAGCAAGACCCTCTCTCAAAATAAAAAAATAAAAAGGGCTGGAGATATAGCTCAGTGGTAGAGCACCCCTGGGTTCAGTCCCAAGCACCACAAAAAATAGTAAAAATAAAAGAATTATGGGTCTTACTTAAACTCATTGTGGTAATAAAACCAGGTTAGAGAATGAACATTTAAACTCCAAATCTTCAGAATCCAAATTCCATGTTTATATTATTTTGTGCTACAAATTAACATTAGAGATATCCAAATATATCGTTAGCCAGAAAAATCTTTGTGAACTATTTTGAAATTCCTAGGCAATCAATACAAAGAACATAAAATTTTCAGTCAGGTCTTCTTGTTGCATTTCTAGATTATGAAGGAAAAAATTTCAATCTCGAACTAGCTTCCTCTATCTCTCAAAAATGCTTTAGGGCTACCTTCTTTAGACTTCTGATGCTTACACATGAAATGAAAGGTAATAAAACTGTCAGAGTGAGGGGGTAATTAAAAAAAGGAAAAAACTGTATAGAAAACAGTAATAGAATGGTCGAAGCCAGGTCATTTGTGCCCATGTTGTTCCCCAGTAATACAAGTGGTACAGAATTGTCTAGTGTTCAGTTCAATTATTTGAATGCAAAATCAGCTTTCTACTTGAGGCAAAAAAAAACAAAAAACAAACTGTTGTTTTAATCAAGCATTTTTCACTGTAGCATCTCAGTATAGTTTCAGTGTCCCTGTATTTCTGAGAGCTCCTAAACAGGTAGGTAAAACTCAGCTATCTTTTCTTTTAAGTGCACAAAAATTAATTTGAGATATAGATTCTAAAAAAGATATATGGGAAAGTATTTTTGCAGCCTTGAGATTAGCAAAGATTTCTAAGACAGGATACAAAAAGCAGAAACCATTAAAATTTTGATAAATTGTACTTCATCAAAACTTAGAACTCTATTCAACCAAAGACATCCTTTAAAAAGTAATGGGCAAGCCACATACTAGGAGAAATAATCATAATCAAATATCAGAAACTTTTATAAAGAATAAATCAGGGGGCTGGAGTGGTGGCTTGGCGGTTACGGCCCTTGCCCAGCATGCACAAGTACACGGGTTCGAACTCCAGCACCCAGGTACACAATTAAGTGTCAGAGCAACGAAAGCCATGTGAAAAACTCAATAAAAATTGACTCTCTCTCTCTCCCGCTCTCTCTCTCTCTGTCATTCTCTCTTTAAAAAAAAAAATCAGGAACTTTTTACATCTCAAGAATTAAAAAATAACTCAGAAAATATTATCAAAAGACTTGAAAAGACATTTTAGAAAAGACATACAAATGTCTAGTAAGAAAATGAAAAGGTGTTCAACATCATTAATCACCAGAAAACTTCAAGTTAATATACAGCGAAAATCATTCCCCACCTCTTAAAATGGTAAAATCAAAATGATTAATACCAAACTGCAATTACGTGAAGCAACTATAACTCTCACACACTGTTGGCAAGTGGTACACTTTTGAAGAACTCTTTGGCATTTTCTTATTTCTTATAAACGTACACTTGCACTATGCCCCAGCAATTTCACTCCTATGTATTTTTCCAAGAGAAATTAACACATGTGCATAAAGGTTCATATCAGAGAGTTTACAATAATTTTATTTATAATTGTCTCAAACTGGAAACAATCCAAATATGCATCAACAGGAAAATGGTTAAGTTGTGGCATGATAGCCTAATTCAGTAACTTTGTGACAGAGACAGAAGGATCATCACAAGTTCAAGCCCAGCCTCAGCAAACTGGCGAGGCCCTAAGCAATTCAGTGAAACCCTGTCTCAAAATTTATAAAGGGGGCTTGAGCAATGGCTCAGGAGTCATGGTGCTTGCCTGGCAAGCCAAGAGCAAGGACATGGGTTCGAACCCCAGCACCACATATATACCGAAGTATTGCAGCAACGAAAGCCACATGAAACAAAATTCATTCTCATGCTCTCACTGTCCCTCTCTCTAAAAAAATAAAAAAAATAAAAGGGCGTGGGACATAGCTCAGTGGTAAAAGAACCCCTCAGTTCAATCACAATACCAAAATAAATAAATGAACAAATAACAATGGAATACTACTGAGCAATAAAAAGAAACACATTACTGGTGCACACAATAACATGGGCAAAATTCACAGACAGACTGCACAAAAGAAATTCAACATGAAAGAATACATATATTATGAATCCATTTATATAAATTCATGAACAAGCAAAGCTAAGCTAATATTTATAGAAATAAGAACATCAACTCTTAGAAGAGAAATGGGAACTTGACTAGAAAATGGTAAGAGAAATTTCTGGAATGATTTAAAGTTCTACATCTTGCTTAGTGTGAAGGTTACATGAGGGTATGTTCATTTGTCAAAACATCAACTGTACACCATTATAAATTTTTCTACAATGAAAAACATGCTTATATGAAAAGAAGAAAGCATCAGAAACAAAAGGACTATTGATTGCTGAAGTCTAATCCCAACGGGTATGCTGTTTCTAACCAGAGTGCCATAGTTTCCGGAACTTTATGTAGAACCCTTCACTAAATATATATTGATTCCATCTGATAACAAGGCACTTAGTAAAGCTGGTAGACACTGTGTTTGTGGAGACCTCAGTCAAGTTGAAAATATATATATAAACTTCTCAAGTAGTTTGCAGAATGTTTTTCAATTTATATTCATTGCTTTAATAAACATTTATTGAGCACCAATTGATATGCCAGGCAGTGTTCATGACACCAGGGTACAGCAGTGATCAAGATGCTACATCCCTTGTCTCATAGAGTTTCACCTGAACACAGAAAAGACAATGAAAAGCTATGCAAATAAATAGAAACAATTTCAAGTGGTGATGAATACAATTAAGAAAATTAATTACTTAGTGGCTAGAGCGGTAGCTCAGCGGTTACAGCGCTTGCTTGGCATGCACAAGGACGCAGGTTCCAACCCCAGTACCACGTACACAACCATGTATAGCAACAAAAGCCACATGAAAAATTAAAAAAAATTGATTATGTCTGACTGTCCTTCTCTCTTTTAAAAAAAAAGGTCATTCTCTTAAAAAAAAGAAAATTAAATATTTAGAAAATGAAATATTTGGCCACAGTTTACTCATTTCTGAGAAAGGATGTGTCAATCACATATTTTCATGTCAAATTACATTATATTTAGCTCCACCATGATTTTAAAGATCAGTTCTCACACACTTTTGTTCTCACTGTATAACAAAAACATAGTTTCAGAACATGAGAACATGGAGCCATATTTTATCAGTGGACATCTATGTACATTTTATTTACTCACACTCTCCTTTCAGAAGGATAGATTAACAATTCACCAAATCATTACACACAAATTAAGAACACGTGCACTGAGCTGGAGCAGTGGCTCAGCAGTTACAGCGCTTGCCTGACAGGCAGGAGGACCCGAGTTCGAACCCCAGCACCACATACACAACTAAGTGTCAGAGCAACAAAGGCTACATGAAAAACTAAATAAAATTCTCTCTTCCTCTCTCTCACACTGTCCCTCTCTCTTTAAAAAAACAAAACATATGGACTGTGTGTTTAACCCATCACGTCCCAGCATCCTATTCTGTGGCCCAATTGGTGTCCTATATGTGGGATACTGGGACAGAATGGGTTTTGTTTTTTTTTTTAAGAGAAAGGGACAGTGAGAGAGAAAGACATAATCAATTTTATTTAGTTTTTCACATGGCCCTTGTTGCTCTGACACTTCATTGTGTATGTGGTGCTGGGGTTTAGAACCCCTGTACTCAGGTGTGCCAGGCAAGCACCATAACAACTAAGGCACCACTCCAGCCCCCAAAATGGGTTTTAAGGAGAGCACACTACACTGTTAAGATCCACTATCCTTCAGTTTCACAGGGAACTCGCATTTTCTCTGGGGGCTTAAATATTTAAGGAATTATGCTAGTCAGTGACCAGGAGGCCTTTTAAACCTCCTGGCTTGAAATGACCCATGAAACTCAAACAACATCTCAAACCCTCATTTATCAAATCATGCATAGTGATACAGAATATAAAACTTTCAGACGCTAAAAGTCTTATCACTACTTTGAACATTGGGATTGTTTCTACCATGGATTATGCCATTATTCAAAATGGTATTATCTACCATTAAAAAACTCTATTAGCACTTTAAAGAAGACAACAAGTGAAAAACCTCATTAGTCATTGCTTGCTTGGAAACAGAGACCCTGCCAGGAGGCAACAAGCTTGCCCAGCAGCTTGCTTACTGACAAAATTGAAATTAAACCAGAAAGTGCTGAATTTTCCTTTCTGGGGTAGTATTGTAGCATCTCCTCTATGCCACACAATTCACATGGAAGAGAAAACTGATTGTGCTGATTGTCAGCTGAGTCTGTATATGATAAAAGTCTTTATTTATGTTCCTCTGCCTTGTGAAATAATGATGATGGTAGCTCTTGAGAAACCATGGAACAAGGATTCAAATAAAGGCAAGCAGTTAATCTGAGAAAGACAACTGGGGCTGCACAGACACCTGAACATAAAAGGAAATTAAGAATCAAAACATTTTATATGGATAGAAACATTAATGAGAATAAAATTGGACTCTGTGTTTTATACAGTTAGACTAAGTTGGATCTTCTTTTTTCTATCACATGAAAATATATTAAGAGGGTTGGTACTCCATGTGAATAACAAAACTCAATTACTTGTGTCTTTTAAAGGCAGAGTTTGAGACTGATGGCAGAAACAGGGAAATGTTATTGATACCTTGCCCCATTGCCAGCTGGAAAAAGTTTCACTCTATACTAATATTAATTACAATTAATATCCAATTAATTCACCATTGTATGGTACACATATGTTTTTATGATGTTGTAAGTTATCATAAAATGTTTTATCCTTCTTATCAGTCTGAGATACAGAATCAATAAAGAACCTCTTTTCTGAAAATCACATGGCTCAATCTGTGGGATTTTCTAGAAACACATGCTTTGGGGCAGAACATATCTGGATTTGCATCTCAGCTGTGCCACTTACGGGGGTGATCCTTTGTGCTTGCTTACAATTTTTTGAACTGGAGAAACCTACTTCATGTTATCCACATGAACAGTTTTTCTTTTTCTTTTTTCCTTCCTTTTAAGGAGAGGGAGAGAGAGAGAGAGGGAGGGAGAGAGGGAATCAACTTTATTTAGTTTTTCATCTGACCTTTGTTTCTTTGACACTTAGTTGGGTTTATGGCACTGGGGTTTGAACCCAGGTCCTCGTGCATGCCAGGCAAGCACTCCAACTGCTGAGCCACTGCTTCAGCTCCCATTTTTTATCGCTCTATTTACCTTACTCATACTTTCAGTTACTTCTCTAGTCATCTTATACTCATAACTAAAGTATGAGATCAGAGGTCAAGTGTTACTTGTCTTTTGGTTCCTGAAGGTCTTTGCACACAGTAGGCATTTAATAAATGTTTACTAAACTGGGCACAGTGGCACACACCTGTAATCCCAGGGGCTCAGGAGACTGAGGCAGGATGATTGCAAGTTTTAGGCCAGCCTCAGCAATTAGCAAGGCCCTAAGCAACTTACAGAGACCCTCTCTCAAACTAAAACATAAAAAGCACTGGAGATGTGATTCAGTGGTTAACCACCCCTGGGTTCAATCCTGAGTACTTTAATAAATAAGTAAATAAATGTATACCAAATTAAAATGAAAAACATATATTCCATTAGAATATTTTATGGCAAGTAAAAGGCAAACACATCAATTACTCCTGACTCACCCTTCTCTGTGCTCACTTTATAATGCCCTAATTGAGATATTCACCAGCTCTTATCAGTACACTACTGTTGCTCTAGAACATAACTATTTTTGAACAAGTTTCTTAAAATTTTGGACATTTGTTTCTGGGCTCTAAACTGTGGGTGCATGATCTCTGTGTACAATTTGTCCATGAACAGAAGTCAGAGGCAGCAACAAAATAATACTTTCATTACTGGCATATTAAATGCACATCCAAGTGCCCTATTGAGAAATCAAAATGTCTGTTTATTAGAATAAATGTCTTTAGCCTTCATTTAAAAGATGCTTTTATCCACACGCTATTGTAAGGACATCTACTCTGAGATGTTTTGTCTAGTAAAGGTGAAAGTGTGATGGATACATTTGTCTCCCTTGCCTAGGCCTGTATTTATCATGCTAGGTGTGTTTGAAGGTAGTCTGATCAGGAATAGGAATAGCTTTGTAACTACAGACCATGGCTAAGATAAGAAGTTTCTGCAGGAAAAACAAAAGACAAACAAACAAAAAACCATGGCTTTGGCCTCAAAAGCAACTTACAACTCATTCTAATCAATGGACCAAATTGGGTTTTGTTAACCATATTGTTCCGTGGTGTGTGTGTGTGTGTGTGTGTGTGTGTGTGTTCACACACATGTGCATGCAAACTGGCTAAGAGCCTTCCTACTTTTACTGGGTTCTAGCTATTGTGCCCTTTTCTGAGCCTTCACACCCCTCTTCAAACTCCTTTCATAGCTCCTGTAACATTGAGTTGAAGTTACCTCTTTATTGACCTGTCTCCTCTTCTTGATTGTGAGGACTTTGTGGACCATGCCTTTAGTTACGGGTTTGTTTGTTTTGCTTTTTTCTTATCTCCATTTCCTAACATAATACCTGGAACAAAGTCAACATTTAGACAGAATTACATATTTTAATGAAATAATTAATTACAGCTTTGTCTGTCATATTCCTAACTTAAACAAGTCTCTGTTGTTGATATTTAGTTATGCCTGGAGAGTAATTATTAACTCACAAATCTGAACTTGTGGTGAAAAGTTTAATAGTACAATTAAATTGGACACTTTAGGATCAAAATATGAGAGAGTATTGGCTATTAGTCATATTAATATTTGACTTTTGTTTCTGGCAACATGAGAAAGAAATACCCTAGGGGATTCTCTCAGTGCAAAATACCAGGAAAAAGTGGATAAATATTATTTTAAAGCCTCTGTAAATGCATAACTGAACTGGCAAAAAATGTTACCTCCAGAAAGATAATGAGCACTGGGAAGGATAACTGCCTGCAGCATCTGTCAGCCCCTGGTGTCATAGAGCTTTTAGTTTTAACTGACTGCACCCAAGACGCATTAGACAAAACTGGGGGCTTGTATATATGGTCTGGAAGTCAAAATAAGACCTGAATTGCCCAGGCTGGGCTCAAACTTCTAATCCTCTTGCCTCTGCCTCCCAAGTAGCTGGGATTACAGGTGTAAGACACCACACCTAGTTCATACTACCTATCTTAAACCACAGAAATTAGTTTTCTCATAGTTCTTGAAGCTTCAAGTCCAAGATCAAGGTTCTGTCAAGGTTGGTTTCTGGTAAAACCTCCCTTTCTGACTTGTACACAGCTGCCTTTGCATGTGCAGGGTATGGGGGCACAGAAAGAGAGAGGTGGGGGAGAACTCTGTTCTCTTCCTCTTCTTATAAGGACACCAGTTCTACTGGATACCACTTTTATGACTTCATTTAACTTTACCTCCCAAAAGACCCCATCACTAACAGTCACTGGGTTAAAACTTCAACATATGAATTTTGGTGTGACACAATTCTGTCAATAACAATAGGCAAAGTTAGATAGAATAGGAAAGACATTATTTAAAGACATAATAATTGAGAAATTTTAAAACGGAGGTTCAGCAAACTTTAAAAATTCAAAGCAGTATAAATGAAAAGAACATGCTTAAATTCCTCATACTGAAACAACAATATATCAAAGATAAAAATAAGGTTAAGGGCAGATAAAGAGACATTATGTACAAGAAAACCACTACTAGGCTGATATCCAGCTTCTCACCAGCATCAATGGAAGTAAAAGATAACTGAACAGTACCTTCAAAATCAACAATGAACACAGAAATGTGTATCTAGTGAAACTAATTTTTAATAACTACAAAATAAGATATTTTCTCACAAATTAAAGCTTAAAAAATTCATTCTAAAAGAACTCCTACAGAATATATTCCAGAAAGAATGACAATGAACCCAAAGGAAGATCAGAGATGAAAGATTAGAGAAGGAATGGTAAGCAAAGGAAACAATACATATGCAAGTAAATAAAAGCAAATGTTTACTATAAAATGATAATAATGGGAATTAACTGATAATATTATAAATTAAAATACTGGAAAATAATAACATAGATGGCATGATCAGAGTTATAAGGCATTCTGAGCTCCTATAATGACCAAGAAAAGACTAAATGTATTGACTAACTTTATAATATTTTAAGAAATCTTGTTAATGAGTTTGGGGAATTTATGAAGGGGGATAGATCCTGGTCTAGGATCAGCCTTAACTTGCTATCTCATTATGTCAGTATCCATGTATGCATGAATATGTAATGACAATTCCCTCCAATATGTAAGACTATATCAAACAAATAAAAAATTATAATAAAAAAGAAAAATCTTAAAATAAAATTTTAAAAGAATCATAAAAAAGAAATCATGTTAAAATTTCTAGGAAAACACTGAAAGGCTATCCATTGAGTATAAATTTTTTCCAATTAATAAAAGAGAAAAAATCCAAAAAATTCAGTTAAAGCCAAAAGAAGACAAAGAGAAAGTGGCAGGCAGGGGGAGAAGTGAAACAAATAGCAAGCACCAAATAAAATGGTAAAAATGAATTCAAATATATAAATGAATATAGAAAAGAAATGAGGCCCATGTGTAATTCGTTATTATTAAGCTGCTCACTAAATTGTAGTTCCAGTATCTAAATAATTGCATTCTGACCTTTCTTTCATTTCTTTTTTCTTTTTAAGAGAGAGGGAGGGACTGGAGCAGTGGCTCAGCGGTTACAGTGTTTGCCTGGTACATGCAAGGATGAGGGTTCAAACACCAGCACCATGTACACAACCGAGTGACTGAATGAAAGCCAAATGAAAAACTAAATAAAATTGATTCTTTAAAAAATAATAATAGAGAGGGACAGGGAGAGAGAGAGAGAGACAAAGAGAGAATCAATTTCTATTGCTCCAACACTTCCTGCATACGTGGTGCTGGGGTTTGAACCCACATCCTCGCTCATGCTAGGCAAGCACCATAACAACCGAACCACTGGTCCAGCCCTTTTCCTTCATTTCTTGCTCCATTATTTTGTGACTTGGGTCTTATCTTATCCTTGCTAATAATACTCAGGGGTACTGAGATTTTGACCTTGAGTCCCAGATCCATAGCTGCATCCTTTTTTGAGGGCTATGTTCTCCTTGGTCACCACTACTTACAGCTATCCTTAGTCTATTCAAATGCATATTTCCTATGCTTACTGCAGGTACTACCTCAAAATGCCACCCTACTCAGCACTCAGTCCTGGCAGTTCTCCGCTCTAGGTTGCCCATCTGCTAACGAGGGTAATCAGCTATCGTGGTTTGCCTGGGATTGAAGGTTTTCCTGGGATGTGAGACTTTCAATGCTAAAAATCAAAGTCCTGGGCAAAGCAAGATCAGTTGTTCTACTAAGTTCTGATTTAAATTGATGGCTTCATTCAAAGAACCACTTCTTGTGCCTCATTCCTATTTAGGAGATAAATTAAAAATCTATTACTGTTTGAATTATGTATGCTGGAGATAAGGTTTCCTGGGAAGCAGATTCAGGCATAGATTAGCATATAGGAAGTTTATTGGGGAGTACTCCTGTGATCAATACCTGTTGGCAGTAACATGCTGATAAACATTTATTAGCCTGCTCTCTGGAAGGAAGGGAATCCCTGATTTGCACGGACTGTTGATATCCCTAGTAGTGTAAATACTCTCACCGTGTGTCAATTTTGAACTGGCAACCTGAAATAAACCAATTTGTAAAATTCGTTCAGTTGTAATTGTTGACTCTATGATCCAGTACAAACCAGCTCCAGAATACCATTACCAGTGATGGAAGAGAAAGCAGGACTGAATAGAGGGAGAAGTGGACTGTGACACAATCACAAAAGAGTCTCAGACAGTTTGGTCAGGATCTCTGAAACTGACATGGCCCTTTGGAGTTAACACAAGTTGGGGTAAGGGTGCTGGGCATTTATACTCTCATAATGACCAGTAACTAGATGAAGGCTACCCTCAGGACAGGGTTCCAATATTGGCCAAGCAGCTCTTTTTAGCCAAGGGTAATTCTTGGAAAGGGCCCACAGTTGAAACTTGTCATCCAGTATCCCTTTCAAAAGTTTGCACAGTGGTGCATGGCTGTAATCCCAGTTACTTAGAAAGCTGTGGCAGAATGATGACAAGTTCAAGGCCACTTTGGGCAAGTTCAAGACCACCTTGAGCAACTTCATGGGACCTTGCCTCAAAATAAAACGTTTAAAAAGTCTGAGTAGCACAGAGGTAGAAAATTCCTAAATTCAATCCCCAGTACAAGAAAAAAAATTTTCTTTGGAGAATTGAATTTATCATTACTACAAAGGAAATGTGGGCAGAGTAGCATAGCATCCACTATAGTCCATCCTTACAGCTCAGAATCATATCTCCTTATAAGTTCAAGGAGAATCTTCTCCTTTTTAATAGACTGCTTTTTATCATTTAATAAATGATACTCATATTCTCCCTCCTCTTCATTCCATTCAAGCTTATTGTTCCCCTGAGCTAGCATCTCTGCTCATTTAGATGCTGACCTGGTACATTACTCAGATCCTAACCCTGAGCTCCTGCTCATCATACACTTCTCATGCTTTGGTTGCTGTACTTGTATATTTATAACCAAATTTAAGCAAAGGTCTACTGGGAGACACCTAAGTGGATCACCTGTCAAAAGTATTTCTTCCTGGATCTATGATGGAAGAGCAGCTCTATTTCCTCCCAAAGATTAATTAATCACCTGTCAAAACTGTGATTAGAGCTAGAGGAGTAGCTGAGTGGCAGAGGACTTGCCTAGCTTGCCTGAGGACCTGGGTTCAGCCCCCAGCACCACCACCACAATAACAAATATAATGATTATTTTTCTGGTTTGCTGGATCCCTTGGCATGAAAGTCTGAAATAACTGGATAGGGGTTGGGGATTTAGCTCAGTGGCAGAGCGCTTGCCTAGCATGCGCAAGGTCCCAAGTTCAATCTTCAGCCCTGAAAAAAACAAAACAACAACAACAAACGAAAAACAAACAAAAAATAAATGGATGATGGTCAGTTTAAATTTCAATAGTGTAAGAATTCTCTCTTTTGAAAACTTAACCTTTAAATTCACAGAGTACAGAGGTACAGAATAGGAAGCACAAAATCACATCCTTGTTTCCTGAATTCATGTATTCTACCCATGGTTGGTAGATCACTCTGTAGTACTGAGAGTAAATTTATGTCCAGAAAAATGTCTTTTCTGATCAAAATGAGTCATTCACTCCCTTGCAGAGTGAAGAGGGTGCAAAATAACTAACACGCTACCAAGTTGCTGCTTGGTGACCTTGAGATGGGCTCCTAGAAAGATGTTTTTCTTTTTCTTTTTCTTTTCTTTTCTTTTAAAGAGAGAGACATAGTGAGAGACAGAGTGAGTGAGCATCAATTTTATTTAGTTTTTTATGTGTCTTTCATTGCTCTGACACTTCTTTGTATATGTGGTGCTGGGGTTCAAACCTGTGTCCTGGCACATGCCAGGCAAGCACCATAAACGCCAAGCCACCACTCCAGCCCTGAAAGGTGGTCTTGAGAAATGATTCTTGGGACTTGTTGATCCTTGTTGGAATTTTGGGCAAGTTGGACATTTTGAAGATCAGTAATTAAATAAAACTTGGTAACTTGGAGTTTGTTTATAGTCTCCAGCCCTGCTTCTATGGCAATTTTGTGTGACCATTGTGCTAGCGCTGAGTGGCCAATGAGTCTGGCTGGTGTTAACCAGTAAAGTCATTCTAATTGATTGTTCAGTCCTTCTCCTTCTCCTTCTTCTTTTTTTTTTTTTTTAAGAGAGAGGGACAGACAGAGAAAAAGAGAATCAATTTATCAATTTTATTTAGTTTTTCATGCAGCTTTTATTGCTCTTAAACTTTGTTGTGTACTGTGGTGCTGGCATTTGAACTCATGTACTCATGCATGCCAGGCAAGCACCATAACCACTGAGCAACCACTCCAGCCCCTGTTCAGTTCTTTTTACTTGACATATGTACTATGCTGGACAATTACATCCAATACAAAGATCTTCACATTTTATGCCCATTCTAATATATCCATCCACATATCTATTCCAGACATCCTCATTCCTAATATCCCAGTCTTTCTCTTTAGGTCCCTGAGTCTGTATATGCTAACCACAAGCCACTTCTTCATGAAAGTGTACGACTAAGTATAACACCTGAATCTGCCCACAAAGAGGATTTTCTCTCACAGTTTTCTATTAAGTCCATTCCTTTTTTTTTTTTTTAATTAAGTCCATTCCTAAATGAAGCTGAGGTGAAGTTATAGCCATTCTTGGTTTATTCCCACATACAAACATGACTCAATTATAAAATGAGTCTAGATAATTTTTTATTTTTCCATCATCTTGTCATAAGGGACCTTCCTGTGCAGCCTGTGTTCATTTGGGACTTCTGGAAAACAGATACCAAGATGGAATTAGAAATACAAGATATTTATTGGGAGTAACCCTTGTGAAAGAGAGAGGGAATAAGAGTAGAAAGGAAAAGTCTATAAGGTCAGTAACTTCTGGATGGCTTGAAATGTCATATAACCAGTGGATGTCATGGTCATGGACCCACTCCTATATTTCTTTTACTGAATGCTATATTATGTAGGAATTCATGCCTATTGACCAGGTTCCTAAGTCCCCACACAGTGGCGAACCTGAGGCTCAGGGATAGGAAAGGGCAAACTCACACCTGGAACTGGTGTCTATTCTTGTGAAAATGAACTGGTAGTCTTTCCAGGACAGAGGAGGCCAAAGGTAATCAAAATGCCAGCAAATGGTTTCTCAGTCTCCACAAGGAATAGTACTATATTGGCAGCTCAGCTTTGGTCCCTTTCATTGGCACATTGGAAATTCAGAATAGCAGAATTAGCCCGAATCAGTGGCCACATCAGCCTTAAGTGAAAGTTATGTTATTTGGCCTCTCTATAGCCTTAATCTCTGCTTCAGTTCATTCTGCTCATGGGTTCATCATGCCACTAGGGTGACTGACGACAAAGCCTGGCTAATGTCAACCATTCAAGTCATGTTGTTGCCTTATCTGTGGTTGTTGTTTTTCTGGTGGGCATTACTAAAAAGTAATAAAAATATTCATACTTCATGACCATTCCCACATAGCCACATAAAGGCTTCTACCCAGAACTCCTCACCTCTGATTTTTTTAGTCCTTTCTCTTCTAGGCTCCTGATCAGCCAGCCAAGCTATTCATCAGAACCTGTAAGTCTGAAAAATGTTCACTCCAGGCTATTCCTCCTTCACAAAGTGCTGATCAGGATCACTACTCATACCTCCATCAAATGGGAACTTCCTCCCTCACCAGTCTTTTAAGACCACCCCAGAGTATCTGTTTTGTATACTTTTATTGACAGTAAACAAGGTACAGTCACAAAAGAAACAGCAGACAGGAAGACAAAGTTCAGACAGGAGACAGAGTACCCTGCACAGGAAAAAATACTAGAACAACCAGGAGCTGGGAAACAGGAGTGAGGGGAAAGCATTAGGCTAGAGCTTTTATTGGGATTTCTGCTGGAAAGGCAATGCAGGACAGGGTGAAGGGTTTAGGATTGACTAGTTTGATTAATTTGGGCAGACTCTAAGTTATTAAGGTGCTCTCTAGTTGTTTGGTACCTGGCCCTGGCCCTGGGATGATTACAGCAGAGGTATATTGTCTCCTCAGGAGCTGGTATACCTCCAGATTCATTTGCATAGTAAAGGCATGCTCCCAGCTTATAAATCTAGTTTTTTGTTTTTTGTTTTTCTTTTTTTCTTCTTCCATTGTCTGGTCACACAAGGCTCCTTATACAACAGCAGATGGCTGAGGGAAGGAAATATTTGTAACCAGGGTAGGTGATATAAAAATGTGGACTTGTGCCCTCTGGTCCTCCTCAGGTACAATCCCCAGACGTACTATTTCCATTTTACAATGGATTGCTCCTGGGCCTGTCATAAAATTCATAAAATTGTTAGGTCTAACAGAATCCTCTTATTATGGCAGCTCCAGATACACGGTAGTCAGATATTCCTTTCTCTGTATATGCTTGCTGCAGAACCCCAGGGGCTTGCATTATAATTGTTCCCATGGGGCTTTCCATAAACTCTACATTATCTCTCTCAAGCTACTGGTGCCTCCAATGCCACAGAATCTGCTGTATTGCATGGCCGAAGCAGCAGAGCTGCCTGTGCCAAAGCCTAGTAGGCCTTCTGCAGAATTCTTTTCTGTTCTTGACTGCCTTGAAATCTGGCAGCCTTCCCTGTCACTTATTATAGGGGTCAAAGCAAATTCCTAGTTGTAGAATAATAATAGTTCTAAACCAGAGATGATTTTGTCCCCTAGTGGACACTTGGCAGTTTGGAGCCATTTCTTTTTTTTTTTTTAATTTTCATGACTGGAGTAGACAGAGTCTATTGGCATTAACTTGGGTAGAGGCCAAGGATGCTGTTAAACATTTCATCATTCAATGCACAAGATGGCTCCTTCCGCAAATAATTATTTGGTCCCAAATGCCAGTGGTGCCAAGGCTGAGAAACCTATTGCAGAATGTGTTGCCTTCAACGTTCTGAGGAGGTGCTATGTTTGTTTGTAGTAAGGAAAGATGCAGCAAATTTCAAATCATTTGTTCTTAGGTCCTTACAAATTTAGATAATTTAGAATTACTGTATCTTCAGCAGAATCAAACCCTTTATTACGATCAAATATTTTCTATCTCTAGAGAACATTTTTTTTGCCTTTCATTTGACTCTGTGATAGTATGACAACACCAGCTGTTAATACTGTATAATCTTAAGTGTTTTTTGCTTACCTATTGACATAATCTTTTCTGTGATTTATCAAAATTAAAACACTGTATTTTCATAATACTTTGCTAAATACAAATGTTTAAAATGCTTCCATTTATATTGGAATGAGATTGTTAAACTTTGTTATCAAGATTATGCTAGTCTCATAAAATCAGTTAGTGTTTTTTGTTTTTTTTTTTAGTTCTGTTGAAGCCTTTACAGAAGATCTCCATTATCCCTTACTTTTTAGTAAAATTTACCTGCAAAGCCATGTGGACATGTGCATAAACTTTCAATTTAACAGTTATCAGACTACCGTATTTTCTACTCTTTTCATGTAAGCTTGGAGAGTTTATGCTTTGGGAGGAATTTTTTTTCTAAACTTTCAAATATATTGACAGTTATTTTTAATTCAGTTTATATGTAACAACTTTTTACTTTTAATTTTTATGAAATTTTATGATTTTTTGGGGTGGCCCTTATAGCTTTATTTCGTTGCTTTAAAAAAAAAAAACAACCCAGTCTGACTTCACATACCATTTCAAACATTTTTAAAATTCAGTGAAATTACTTGGGTTTAAATGTGCCATATTACATTTTGTACTGTCTCTGGTCTGTTTCCTTTTCTCTTTTTTTGACTAAACATTTTTTTTATTATTCCATTTCCCCATTCCCAGCAGCTTGAATTACTATTATTACTATTCTTTTAGTTGTTATATCAGAAATTACAACATACATTCTATTTCCTTTCTACTGTGCTGGGGACTACACCTAGAATCTCATGCATGTTAGCCAAGCACCTTACCACTGAGATAAATCTCTAACACATCTGTTTTTTTCTTTTTCCTGTGGTACTGGGGATCAAGACCCAGGATCTTGCAAGGCCCAGGGCAAGCACTCTATCACTGAACAACATTCTCAAGCACTCCTCCTTTTTTAAAAAATTGAGACAGAGTGTCACTAGGTGCCCCTGCTGGCCTGGAACTTGTGGTCCTCCTGCTTCAACCTCCCAAGTAGCTGGAATTACATGTGCACCAGAACTGTTAACTACTACATATGTCCTTAATGTAACGAAATGTAGCGTTAATGGACAAGAAAGGACTTTCCAACATAATCTCTATTTTTGTCTCTTCAAATTTAGATGCCTTATTTTAATTATATATTTAAATCCATAGACGTTTTGTTTTTATACTCACATTAAATTAAATTTACTCATGTATCCACAATTTCTTTTGCTTTTTCATTCTTACACATTAGGATTCCATCTGGGGATAGTTTTTTCTTTTGCATGAAAAACACTCTTCAGAATCAGCTTATAGTCAGCATTTCTTTTTAGGAACATATTCCACTTTTTTTTTTGAAAATGACTTATTTTACTTTTTTTCTTTTTTGAGAGCAAGGGTTAGTGAGAGAAAGAGAAAATCAATTTATTTAGTTTTTCCATGTGGCTTTTGTTGCTCTGACGCTGTTGTGTATGTGGTGCTGTGGTTTGAAACCATGTCCTTGCACATGCCAGGCAAGCGCTGTAACCACTAAGCTACCACTCTAGCCCTTTAGAGGCAATTAAATTCTAGGTAAACATGTAATTTGTTACTTTTTTATTAGTGCATTATAGTTGTACATAATGATGGGATTTTTTGTCACATACTCCTAGATGCACATAATACAGCAATATAATTAGGTCAATATTTAGCACCCCCTCCCCCACCCCTCTACCTCCCTCCTCCCATCCCTTGCCTCTTTTCTGGTTCCTTCATTTTCTCTAAAAAACCCAAGTACAGTGTCATAATTCTTATACCTATGGAGAACATTTTTTATATACATGACAATAGTATATAAAGTGACATACTTATAAATGCTTGGAATGTACCTTGATTTATCTCAGTTCCAACATTTTCCCTTCTCTCTTCCTATCATTCCTTATTATTCTTCAATATATATTGACAATAGGATTAAACATTTACATTTTTGTAGGCATGCAGTATAGCTTATTCAAATATCTTATCCAGTATCTTGCAACTATATCTCGTAAGTATTAGCATATTGCATTTTTGTTCTAAGGTTCTAATCCTTGAGTTTATCTACCTTTCTCCCAAGCCTGGGTTTATCTCCAGCCACCGCTGATGAGGAAAAACATTCAGCCCTTGACTCTCTGGGTTTGGCTAATTTCTCTTGGCATTTCTTCCATTGCCTTCCATTTACCTTCAATGGATGCAATACCATTGTTTTTAAGAGCTGAGTAGAACTCCATTGTATGTATGTATGCATATGTGTATACACATATGCATATATACCAGAGCTTTTGGATCCATTCATCCAGTGAGGGGGCGTCTGGGTTGGTTTCATAATTTAGCTATTGTAAATTGAGCTGCTATGAACAGATTTTGCTGTGTCACTGTGATGTGCCGATTCTAACTTCTCTGGGACAATATCCAGAAGAGGGATAGCTGGGTCATAAGGTGGATCCAACCCTAATCTTTTGAGAATTCTCCACACTGCTTTCCAGAGCAGCTGGACCAGTCTGTAATTCCACCAAATGTGCTAGTGTTCCTATCTCCCCACAGTCCCTCCAGCATTGTTGTTTGTATTCTTCATCTTTGCCAATCTGAGGTGAAATCTTAATGTAGTTTTGATTTGCATTTCTGATTACCAGTGATTTAGAACACTTTCTCATGTATTCATTGGCTTGCTCAATGTCCTCTGTTGAGAAGTTTCTGTTTATCTCTTTGGCTCATTTATTGACTAGATTGTGTTTTTGTTATTGAGTTCTTTATAAATTTTGGATATTAGTCCCTGTCAGAAGGATCACAGGCCATGATTCTCTTCCATTCTGTAGGTATTCTCTTGACTGTTTTTACTGTTTCTTTGGCTGTAGAGAAACTTTTTAGTTATATCCCACTCTTTGATTTTTTTACTGTAATTCTTTTATTTTAGGAGTCATGTTGAGGAAGTCATTGCCAACTCCCATATGCTGGAGTGTTGGTCCTAATTTTTTTTTTTTGGTGCAGATTAAATCTGAACCCAGGAACACTCTACCATGGAGCTGTATCTGCAGCACTTTTTAACAATTTATACTTTTTGCTTTGAGGAAGGGTCTTACTACATTGCTCAAGCCAGCCTTGAACTTGCAATCCACCTGCCTGCCTCAGATTTTTGAGTTAATAGGATGGGATTATAGGTGTGTGCCACAGCACTCAGCTTGTTTCATTTTTATTATGATATCCTTTGGTACAGATTTCTTTCTTGGGATCAATTTATAAATCTTTCTGAATTAGCTGCTTCTTGACAGCTGTGGAAAGAGATCACCAATTATCTGTTTATATTTTACTTCTGCTGCTCTGAGGTGTTCAGTTAAATTTTTGATAAACCTTTCTCTCTCTTATTCTGTTATTTCCCATTCTTTTAGTTCTTGTTTTATTCTATCTTCTTTTTGTGGCACTAAGGGTTAAACCCAGGGCACCTTGTGATGTGAAGCATGACTCTACCACTAAGCTAAACCCTCAGCCCCATTTCATTCTTTCTATCTCCTTCTTTCCAGTCTTTCAGTTCCTGAATTCTATTTTCAGCTGTGATTAATCTGTTATAAACCCTAACACTGAGATTAATATAAATTTTTAAATTGGAAGACAAAAGCATTAAAAATTGTACGTATCTGTAGGATACCATGTGATGTTTCAATACATCTAAACATTGTTTAAAACATTTATAATTTTTGGGGCTGGAGCGGTGGTGGCTCAGCAGTTACTCAGTGGTTACACTGCTTGCCTGCATGCGCAAAGACCTGGGTTCAGGCCCCAGCACCACATGCACAGTTGAGTGTTGGAGAAACACAACCCAGAAGAAAAAATTAAGTTGATTCTCTATTTCCCCATGACGTCTTTTTTTTTAAATGCATTTTTAAAAAATTTTTTTAAAGAGAGGGACAGAGAGAGAGAGAGAGAGAGAGAATCAGTTTTTATTGTTTTTCACATGGCTTTTGTTGCTCTGACACTTAGTTGTGTACGTGGGTGCTGGGGTTTGAACCCGTGTGCTTGCGCACGCCAGGCAAGCACCATAACCCCAAACCACCAATCCAGCCCCACCCTCAATCCTCTTAAAAACATGTATACTTTTAAAAACATTTTACATCTTTTCTTCTGGCTTTTTGAAATGGCAAAATATTGATATCCATAGTGTGCAAAAGTACACCAGAACTTCTTACTCATGTTCAACTGTAACTTAGTACCTATTGATCAATACCTCACTTAATAAGTTGTCCATTTTGTCCCAAATGTCAGGATTTGCTTTTTTACGTGTGAATAATATTCCATGGTATCTATGTATCACTTTTCCTTCATCCATTCATCAGTTGATGGACATTTATTTCCATTTCTTGACTGTTACGAACAGTGCTTCAGTAAACATAGAAGTGCACACATCTCTTTGACAAATTGATTTCTTTAGGACATATTCCCAGTAGTGGTGTTGCTAGATCACAATGGTAGCTGTATTTTTGAGGAACCTTCATACTGTTTTCCACAAAGGCTGTATTCATCCACATTCACACTAACAGTTCCACACATCCTCACCAGTACTTGTATCTTTTTGATAACAGCCATTTTTTTTTAAAAAGAGAAAAAGGGACAGGTAGAGACAAAATCAATTTTATTTAGTTTTTCATGTGGCTTTCATTGCTCCAATACTTTGTTGTATACTCGCGCATGCCAGGCAAACACTGTAACTGCTGAGCTACGGCTCCAGCCCCAATAATAGCCATTCTTAATGGAGTGAGATATTTCATTGTGATTTTGATCTGAAGTTCCCTGATGGTTAGTGATGTTGAATTTTTTCATGTTAGCCATTTGTATGTCTTTGAGAAATGTTTAAGATTTGTCCATTTAAATAACGTTTGAGTCCACATATATTCTGAACACTAATCCCTTGTGAGAATATGTAGTTTTTTCTTCATTCTGTAGGTTATATTGTTTCCCTTGCTGTTCAATGTGTTCTTAGTTACTGTACTCCAGCTCTAGAACTTCCATTTGGTATTAAACTTTTCAGTTACTTGGTAAACTCTTCATCTTGACTTGTCTCCTTGAGCTAGGTGTGCATATTTTAAAACTTGTGATTCTATCAGTCACATTTCTAGTTGTTTTATGTCCACACAAGCCTTGTTATTTTATGGTAGACAACTAATTTACAAAACTGTAGAAATACTTGGAAGGCCTTAAACTCCAATTCCTGTCCACCTATATCTGCAGGAAGCCAGATATAGTATTGCCATTCTCTTGGATACTTCCTCCAGAAATCTATACCACCACCACCACCAAAGAAGTTACACACAAGCAAGTTCACCTGTTCACCTATCTAGGCTTTTTTTACTTCAATTCCTAGCTATAATCCTGAACTACCTTGTTAGGTTTCTTATGTTCTTCAAATTGATTTTTGAAACAATTTTGTCCCCTTCTAGATGCCCTGTTGGGAGGCTGATCCAAATCTTTTTTTTTTTTTTTTTTTTTTTTGAGAGGGACAATGAGAGTGAGAGTAAGAGAGAGAAAGAGAGAGAGAGGATCAATTTTTATTTAGCTTTTCATGTGGCTTTCATTGCTCTGACACTTTATAGTGTACGTACGTGGTGCTCGGGTTTGAACTCACATACTCGTGCAAGCCAGGGATGGGCCATAACCGCTGAGCCACTGCTCCAGTCCTAATCCAAATCATCTTAACATTACAAGCAGAAATTCCTTCCTGTTAAATAATTTATACTGAAACTATATGAAAGTTAGTGTGAAAAGGGCATAGCTGTTTGGAAACTGTTTTTTTTTTTAAAATCAAGTAATTGAATCTGGCTTTAAAAACACCCCACTTGTTATGTACACATAAAATGCTTGCAGTCACATACCAATCTTCACACAATGTACACTCAATGATTAGTGCATCCTATGCCAAGAATTAAAAAACAGAAAATGGGGATCAAAGTTATCTTAGAAGGCAGGGCTATTAGTTCTATAACCAAGTTTGATCTGTGGTTATGTCTTTCCACATTCTCTTCAGCATGAAATTCTGGTATGAGTTCCTACTTCTGGGAAAGGCTTTCCCATGGTCGCTTCATTTTTATGTTCAGTGTACATTGTCTGATGTGTAAATCAGACCTATTCAGTTTAACACAAACATGTCTAATAGGACATAATGGGTAGGAGATAAATGATCCTTTGGTGACCCTCTTTCCCATATTTAACAAGTTTCTTTACTGACTGCAAATACTGAGGTATGATTTTAAGAATGTCCTGTGATTACATTTGTTTCTCTCCACTGTGAATTCTCTGACATCCAATAAAATCTATCTTCTGAATGAAGGCAGGCCTGCTCAGTCATTTCTCTCCTACATGATACGCCAAAGGAACCTGAATACTGTTTGGTCAGTATGGCCTACACATTGGAGAGATCATCTATGACATGGCTATCATATATTTTGGATTCATTATGGGTATGGCTTTAATTTTTCAGGGTTAACTACATATTACTTCATTAGTTTATGCCACAACTTTCTGAAATAACTTGGTAGTCATTACTATATAGTATATGAAGATGCAATTACTACTCTCAAAAATCTTAGTCATCCTTCAGGCTACAAATAAAGCTATAAAAGCAATTCAATATTTATCAGTCCTCTTTCAGTTGCATTATTTCAATAATTTTGCACTCTTTTAAAAAAATTCCACATAGCTCTCCTTATTTACTTACAACTAAAAAAGATGATTTAGTTCGGAAAAAGTAATAGGAATAGAGAGTAATTTTGATTCCTTATAAAATATTACTCCCATCTATATTATTTAGAATTAATCTAACATTATTCCACAGATAAAAATTAGGAGTGTTTAGTTTACTAACAATCTATGCCAGGGATCGGTAAAGTATGGTTTGTGGGCCAAACTCAATTTTCCTGGAACACAGTCACATTCACTCGTTTCTGTACTGTTTATGGCTACTGGCACACTAAAAAAGCACAGTTGAGTGGTTTCATAATTACTGTACAGCTTGCAAAGTATAATGTTATTTACAGCCCTTCCCCAGAACAAGTTTGCCAACTCTTGATCTATACCATAAAACTAATACTTAAAATGGACTTTAAGGTAATCCAACGATCATTATGTAATTAAGTACTGAATGAAACAGATTTTTGTGTTTTAAAAGTTTATTGCTACTAAGTTTCTCTCACTTCAAATATAATACCAAAACATTCAGCAAGTATGCCTCTAATTGCCAACAAATGAAGAATCTAGAAATGAAATTTCAAAGAAGCAAATCTGAGAAGATATCTTAAGACTATATTCTCTCAAATAATTATAGTTTTTTTTTTAAAAGATAACCTTTTTTAACAAATGGAGCTGGGAAAACGGTATCAATATGTAGAAGAATGAAACTACATCTGTTTCTCACCCTGCACAAAAGACAAATCAAAGTGTATCAAAGACTTAGGAATTAGACCAGAAACCTTGCAACTGTTAGAAAACATAGGGTCAACACTTCATTATACTTGTGCAGGGACCGACTTTCTGTTAACAGGAAGATCCCGTAAAGCTTAAGAAATAAATCCAGAAATCAACAAATCAGATGGCAAATTAAAAAGCTTCTGCACAGGGGCTGGAGTGGTGGCTTGGCCATTACGGCACTTGTCCTGCAAGCACAAGTACACGGGTTCAAATCCCAGCACCCATGTACACAACTAAGTGGCAGAGCAATGAAAAAGCTATGTGAAAAACTCAATAAAAATTGATTCTGTCTCTGTCTCTCTCTCTCTGTCCTTCTCTTTAAAAAAAAAAGCTTCTGCACAAAAAAGGGAACGATGGACAACATGAAGAAGAGTGTCTAAGAAATGAGAAAAAAAATTTGCCAGCTACTCCTCCAACAGGGATTAATACCTAGAATATATAAAAAACTCAAAAGCTTAACACCCCAAAACCAAATAACCCAATCAATAAGACATTTCTCAAAAACAAAAACAAAACCTAAATGGCCAATATATGAAAAAAACCATTCAATATCTCTGGCAATCAAGGAAATGCAAATCAAAACTACACTAAGATTTCATCTCACTCTAGTCAAAATAGAATTATCAATTTAAATAATCATAAAAGCTGGCACGAATGTGTGTGTTTGTGTGTGGGAGAACACTTATAAATTGTTTTTAGGACTGCAAATTAGTGCAACCACTCTGGGATTGGAACCACCATGTGACCCAGCTATCCCACTTCCTGGTGTTTATACAAAAGAACTAACATCAACATACCGCAGTGATATAGGCACATCCATATTTTAGTGTATAATTCACAAAAGCCAAATTATGGTACCATTCCAGATGCCTGTCCATAGATGGATAAAGAAAATGTGGTATACATATATACACAATGGAATGGTAGTACACACCTGTAATCCCAGTGGCTGTGAAGCTGAGGCAGGAGGTTCACCAAGTTCAAAGTCAGCCTCAGTAACTTAGCAAGACTGTGTCTTGAAATAAAACATAAAAACAGCTAAGGATGATGCTCAGTGGTTAAGCACTCCTGGGTTGAATCTCTGGTACAAAAAAAAAAAAAACCTCTAAGAATGATCAGTGAAGGAGATTGAGAGGGAGGTAGTAGTAGAGGAGGGATGGGAAAGGGGAGGAAGTAAATAACAAAAATCACAGTATGTGCATGTATAAATACACCACAGTGAATTCTACTTTTATCTATTCATAAAGCACCAATAAAAAATAAATGAAAGAAGACCAGCAAAGGAAGGAGAACAGGGGGAGGGAGGAGCGGAGGGAAACAGTAGAATCAGGGACTGAAATGAAATTCCATGCATGTATAATTTTGTCAAAATAAAAAACTACCATGTATAACTATAACACGCTAATGAAAAATCATTACACCTACACATTTAAAAATGAGTTCTACACAAATAGAGTAGGACTTGTTTTACTTATTTTAGGGAATTAAATATTATAATGTCTGATTTTTTAAACAAACAGAGGAAAATAAAAACAAAAATGCTTTTAAAAAATATCAAGAATCTGGAAAATACTGGGGGACTGGAGCGGTGGCTCAGTGATTACAGCACTTGCCTGGCATGTGCTAGGATGTGAGTTCAAACCCCAGCACCACATACACAACAAAGTGTCAGAGCAACGAAAGCCACATGAAAAACTAAATAAAATTTATTTTCTCTGTCTTTTTTTTCTAAACAGTGAACAGGACAAAAATATTCACAGTTCAAGGGCAGAAGAAAATAATCTGATGAAGAAATAGACATAATTAAAACTAATTCTGGTGAACTAGTGATACAATAAACAAAAAAGGTGAATTGCTAAACCCACATTTACATTGATTATAAAGCAATAAAGAAATAAATTTGAAAAATTAATTATAACACTGAAAATCTAAACTAAGTATTAGAAAAACTATTAGGATTACAGGGCCATTACTTACCAATTGAGAGAATGAAATTGAATAGAAAGTATGCGCTGTGGGAATAAAAAAGTATTTTCTCTCAACTACAAATTCATAAACAGTTAGTCATAGTGCATATATTGCAGGTCTTACTACTCCTAACTACGGGTAAATATGACTAAACCGTAACTGCCAGCATTAATTTTAAGGATTATAATTTTATATATTTACTAATAAATAAAATGTCATCAACTGACTTCAAAATCATTCCCACTGTCTGCAAATTTTCCATAGAAGACTAACTTTACCTCTTTTTTTTTTTTTTTAAGAGAGAGGGAGAGAAAGAAACATTTTTTTTTAAATTTAGTTTTTCATGTGGCTTTCGTTGCTCCAAGACGTCGTCGTGTGTGCGGTGGTGGGGTTTGAACTTGCGTACTTGAACATGTTGGGCAAGTGTCGTAACCTCCGAGCCACACTGCTCCAGCCTAACTTTACATCTTTTACTTAAGATAACAAAGTTTATACACATTGATTGCTGTTGTTTTGACAATGTTTCCCCTTCATCTGTATCCTGCATCGCTATATACTTCTAACAAATTTGAAAAAAAAAAAAAGATGTGAATAGGGGCTAGAGCCCTGGCTCAGCAGTTACAGCGCTTGCCTGGCATGTATGAGGATGCGGGTTCAAATCCCAGCACCACATACACAAGTGTCAGAGCAGTGAAAGCCATATGAAAAAGCTAAATAAAATTGTTTCTCTCTGTCCCCCTCTCTTAAAAAAGAAAAAAAAAATGAGATGCCCATGCTCTCCCTGCCACTTTTCTCCTGACAAGATAAAAATATAACATGCACATATAGGATGGTGATGAGGTTCAAATGAGCAGTAAAGATTCTCAAAGTTCACTAGTTAGACTTAACTGCTTTATAAAGACTGTAGTACTTGGATCATATTAAGCTACCGGGTACTGGAATGAGATATTAATGTCTATAGTCTTTTTAAGTATAGACAAATGTTACCAGAAGAAAATGATATTGAAGAGTAGTTCCTTCCTTTATTCAAACTTAGAAAATTTTGAGATGCATAATTACGTAAAAGGCTAAAAATTTCAAGTATTCAAATACAATAAAAAATTAAACATGTACCATATGTATTGAAACAAAACTGTGAAGAATTAAACTACTTAGTTAAAATGATTAAAGATAAATACCAAGATTCAAGTCAAACACACCTCACCAGATCCATAGAATCTGACAGCATTCACTCAGAAAGTCTGGCTTCATATTTCCAAACAATGAAGAGAAAACAAAAATATTATATCCTTTAATGTTAAGGTCTCTGCTATAACTAGAATATATTTCAAAATATTTCCAGTGGCCCAAGAATGTCTAGCCACTGCTCAAAATTTAAGTTCAGGTAACATTTAATTTTAGAAATCTAAGCATTATCTCAGTTCCCTGACCATTTTAATTTTCATCTATATACCTCTAGGATGAATTTTAGATCTCCTCTTAGGGTATAGGGAAAGCTCAATAATACATCTTCCTAATAAAATTTTCATCATATTGACATTTTTCTATTTTACTTGAAAAAATTAGTTGATTTTTACCAACAAAATGGTAAAAACAGAGGCAACTATTAACTTAGAATTACACAGCTTCTTAATGTTTTATTTAAAGCACTCTTTGTACATCAGAAGCTTCACTGATACTTAATTTACTGCAGCATCCTCTGGGTGAAGCACAAAATTACATTAAGTATAAACAAAGAAACAAACCACTTTTGACTTTTTAAAATTATATATATATTTATATCCAGTTGACAAATAGCATCACAATAATTACTGTATAAAAAACTAAAATTCACCATGGAAGCTAAGGCCTAAGTTCTTATTCCAATTGTTCCCTTTTGTTTATACCTAAGAGATATTAGAAATTAGATTCCAGTACCTCAAAAAACAAACAAACAAAAAACAAAACAAAAAAAGGTCGTTATTTACATATAGTATGGAAAATAAAAGCTGCTTTTTGGCTAAGTTAGATTGCTGTTATAGTATTTACATTGTAAATGTTAAGGGGGAAAAAGTACTACTAAAAATACCATTTAAAACCGAAACATGTTGTGTGCCTGGAATTTTATTTTTAAATTGTATGTATATCCTAGTAAGTATCTGCTGAATAGTTTTTGACTTCTAAAAAAATCTACTGAAAGTTTGAAATAGAGTACCGCTATGATTCTTCATATGCTAATCCAATATTGTAATAACTGTAAGCATTAACTTTAAGTGAAACAATGTCAACATGTGGATGGAATTTTATTTAATGTTGTAAAATATAATGCCTTAATGTTTACCCATAATTATGAGACTATCTACTACTCTTTATATCCTTTAGGAAGTCTCTCATATATGTCCCTAAACAATGAAATCTTCCAGTAACTTAATAGAAAAAAAGTTAATTTGTTATTGTTTTTAGAATTATTTTGCTAGTTCTTAAAATATATCTAAACCCTTGGCAAAAACAAACACAATCAATTCAGTGTAACAGACTGAGCTTTAAACCATACTTTAATTTTCAAAAACTGTAACCTACTGGTTGATTGAACCAAAGGTAGAATATTTAAAATGGCTCACTATGATCAACAATAGAATGCACAGAAAAGTAGAGATAAGATTTGGGAAAGGTGTAAGGTGGTTCATGTAGAAAATGGTAAAAGCTAATTTTAATAACAAAAATGGTACTAAATGAAGATGAATGTTAAATTAACACAGTATAAAAGAGAATAGCTTAAATAAACTGGAATTCACATATTACAATAGCAAAGTTATGACAGAATGAACCAGACACGAACAGTTCTGAAAATTCGCTTTTCAGCCTACTTCCAATAGAAATAGTCAGGCTTTTTTCCTGTACATAGTTTGATGCTTTGTCTATACCATATATAGTACAAAAATAAATTCTTTAGCAACCTAGAAACAGTTTATAAAACTCTTAAAGTTTAATTTTCTTTGCCAGACATGCCAATGTTAAACTGACAGCTATAAATTAAAGCTATATAGACAATAGGTATTAAGTAATATAGAACAAGTTAAGAATACTACATTTACCGGATTTTTTTTTTAAAAATTACTGTACTTTCTTAATTCCTGTGTGCTTTGCAATAGGAATAATAGGGACTTTGTTTTCTTAGAAAAGATAATAACATGTAAGAGTAACACAAATAAGATAATTTATAATATACATGTACTTCAACAGCAGCCTGGTTCATGTCAACATCTTGGTTCTGAAGTTAAAATTGGAAGTACAATGCCTAGGACATAACAGCTGGGAAAGAATATTTATTTGAGGAAAAAAAGGGAGCAAATCAAATGATTAGGAACCTTGAATCTCAAAATCATCTATTTACTATAATACATGTAAGATAAACCTTAAAATTGAAGTATGGATGAAGATTACAATATTGACCAAAAAATTTCTTCTTTACTATACAAAATATGATCTAGCAATGGAATATAAACCATTTTCTTTTTCTGGGGGGAAAAAAAAGGAATGGTTTGATATGAAAGAATATTGAACAAAGATTAACAAAATTTACCTGTGCCACCTATTCCAAAAATTTTATCCATAATTTAGTGCTCTAGTTGTATTTTCACTAACAAAATATTTAACCCCAAAAGCAGCAGTGATTTATAGCAACTCTGGTACCAACATGAAAGGAAAAAAAAAAAGGTTTAAAAAATGGTGCAAAAGCCATTTTGAACTTTAGTACAACACATCACAGAAAAGAATATGAATACGAGTTTGTAATTTTATATATACACACTCCAAGGAGTCTGTCAGTACCCAAAGTATTTTTATTGCTATATTAGCAATGGATTTTTTGGATATGTTTCTAAGGGTCACATAAAAATAGATTCAAGGAACAGATTAAATTGAAGTCCTAGATTAAAATGTTTGGTTTAAAGAATTTTCTACAACAAACTTCATGTTTATGAAAAGTTATATAACCTTATATGAAAATGTCATGAAGTATTTTTCTACACTATACTAAATGTATTCCCCAAGAGGGAAAAATTAAATATCTAAAATATATTAGATTAAGATTACAAGACCATCATAGATCTTCTGAACATGCATCTGTTTACAGAATTAACCGTATACAAAATGTTTATTTTATTATGGACCATAAAGAAATGAGTTGGTGACAACTATCCTTTGCACGACATTATCAACTCACTTTAGCCACAAGCATGTCCTTGGTATGTGCATAAAAGAAATAGGTGCATTTATCCCTCATCAAATCATCCACAGGTTTACTTAGAAGTAAAGATGAAGGTGTAGAAATGTGAAATATGTTGTGTAATTCTTTCTTTCAAACAACATCCCAAGCATGGCATTAAGTAGCCTGAAATTATAAAATACTTTAACTGGGCCTTTAGTTATCTACACAGACTGCTAGAATGTAAATTAAGTTGCCCAAATTTGCACATCAAATAACAAAACCAGCCATAAAGCAGGCTGAAAAGCATTATATGTTTCATATATGTGAGTTTTTAAATCATTTAATTTCTATAGAAAAATTTTATTCACAATATAATGTGACAGAAATTGCCACAGGAATGATATACTGATTGCAATAAGGTTGCATGCAGCAGTAGCTTTGTATTTTATAGCTATTTTTGTTTATAAAAATTAAACCTCTCCAGTCATGCTTACCACATGGTCTTAGATTTGTAATGTAAGTGAATGAGGAATACCATACAGTTCAGAGAGAAAATGTCCCATCATTTTGAATGTGATTATTTGTATGAAACGTGAAATATACTACTGAACCCTGAAACATGCATGTCTAGATTTGCTTTTTGTCCAACTTCAGGCTGTCTGCAATCACCTTCTATTTATATAATACCAAGAGGATCCGTTTGTAATTGTGGTTGTATCAGCTGAGGTTGCAATGGTGGTGGTAACTGAAGTGGTACCATTGATTCCACCAACTGTCCTGGGTTTGAAGGTGGTGGAGGAGCCATAGTATTCCCAGTATCTACAATTTCTCCATTGTAAAAGAAAAACTGACACTGTTGAATGAATGTTTCAACAACAGATTGATGGATCTTTGTGGTAGACAGAAACTCTCGATTTTCAAAATCAGGTCTCATCAGGGTTGGCCAAAAACAGATGGATAAGTTGTCTGCTGTCATTAGGTTGATTTTATTTTGCTGACTAACCCTGAAATTATGAAAGGAAAAAACAGAAATTAGAACTCATGACAAGTTACGGAATCCCAGAGCTAGAAATCATCTCATTAATTAGAGTTACCTTTTATTCTAACTTCAAATTTAAGCATTTTTCTTCTTATTTAACTACATTTTTAAAAAGCGTAATAGCAATAAACAATCCATTTTGTTCTGGGGTTTAAAAATTTACATATATAAGCCACTTTATGTGTATGTGTGTGTAAATCCTAAATCCTATTATGAGATTAAAAACAAACAAAATCCACAGATTCCTAGACTATTATGAGATTAAAAAATAAACCAGGGTAAGCCATCTCTTGCAACTATATTTGGAAAAATGACTTTAATATAACACAACCAGGAATATTTTGAACTTTTGAAACAGTAAACCCAAGTACAGTGACAATATAATTCTTATAGCTATGAAGAACATTATATATACACATACATACATATATATATACGACTACAGTATATACTGTGCCACTTATAAATGCTTGGAATGTACCTTGCTTTATTTTTGTTCCAACATTTCCCTTTCTCCTCCCTTCCTATCATCTCTTGTTACTCATCAAAATATTTGACAATAGGTATAAAACAATATTTTAAATCATTAAATATATAGTATATTGTTAGAAAGTTCACTAGAAAGACAATATTCAGTTTATAACACATTCAACCTTAAAATTCTTCTGATTTAAGAATTTACAAATGATCACACACAGTATTTAAGTCGTTTGCATCCAGTCCTTTAAATGTGTAGGAAAGGACTTTTTGCCTTAATAAGAAATCCAGGTGCTGGAGCGGTGGCTCGGTGGTTACGGTGCTTGCCTGGCATGTGTGAGTACATGAATTTGAACCCCAGCACCACGTACACAATGAAGTGTGTGAGCAATGAAGGTCACATGAAAAACTAAATAAAATTGCTTCTTTCTCTCTGGAGTTTTTCTAGCATTCTTCTTTTTTTTTTTTAAGGGGTAAGGACCAAACTTGGGGCCTTGTGCATGCTAGGCAAGCACTCTGCCACTGAGCTAAATCTCCAACCCCTAGCATTCTTAATTCATTTAATAAAAAAAAACAAAGTCCAGAAGTACATAGAAGGAAAATTTTAAAGACAAAGATCTGTTTAAATCTAAACCCAAAGAAACCCCCAAACAAGTTGTTCATCTGAGGTAAAATATGTGGCCCAAAAAATACATATATTTTGTGGTAAAACTAATTATTATTTGTTAAAGGAGACTTAATTAGAATATTCAGAATAAAATTGACCTTTTGTTAAAAGATGGTAGGTAGATAGTAGAGCCAGTATGGTGTCTTTGGGTAGTAGTAAAGTGCTAGGTTCTGGAAATACTTATAAAGTTGAAAGACATTAAGAGTATGCATATCAGGCCAAAAAGTACAAAGGAAAGGTATTAAATCATTTGGAAATGAGGCTAGCCAGGGAACTCAATATGGTGCTTAGAGTTATATTCTGAAATAAATTCCATATCTTGTCAGTAAATATTCTGAGGATTAAACCCAGTCAATGGACCATGTTCTGAACAGTCCTATATAGCCCTGCACTGTATATTCCTTGCTGACCTGACCTCTGCCCACCCACACTGTTCCAATCACACAGTCCTTTTGCTGTTCCTTAATGCATCAAATGTGCTTTGGGCTATGTTGTTAAGTGTTGTATCATCAGAGCCAACCAGTTGTGAAACAATAAATATTTAAGTGAATTATGATGGTGGGCTAGCACTCTGTTTCTTTGAGTATGCTGTCTTCTGCCCCATTTCTTCAATAACTTCTTGGCCAGGAAGTGGCAACTAGTAACGAACCCAGGAGTGCTTTATCACTTAGCTACATCCCCAGCCCCTTTCCTTTTTTAATGTGAGATGCATTCCCTAATCTTTTAACTGAATTTGAATTCTCATTTCAGTAAAACTAATATATTCATAAAATACCCCTAACACTATTCATGTACACTGTTATTCTACCAACCACTCCTTACTGTACTATACTTTTCAAAAGAGTAAATTGCTAAGTATACTATAATAGTATGTATGATAGTATATTCTTAGAGATTTGTGGACAAAGTTTTTAATAAATGTTAATACAATTTTATGCTACACATTAATAGCAATAATAAACCTTAAAACGCTTTTAAGAAGCATAGAGTAGGGACTGAAGAGGTGGCTCAGCGGTTACAGCGCTTGCCTAGCATGAACGAGGACATGGGTTTGTATCTCAGCACAACATATACAATGAAGTGTCAGAGCAACAAAAGCCAAATGAAAAACTAAATAAAAAAAAAATCAATTCTCTCTCTCTCTCTCTCCTCTCTTAAAAAAATATGGAGTAAAATGCATTTTGGACATATTTTTTCATTAAGTTAAAAACAAACAAACAAACCCTATAGTTACTGATTAATTGCAGTGCTGGGGATCAAACCCAGAGTCTCATGCATGCTAGGCAAGTGCTCCACCATTGATCTATACCCCTAGCCCTGCAGTTCATAAATATACCAGTAGAAAATAATATGAAGAATAGACCAAGACTTTGTAAGGATAAGTAATTTCCCCAAGGTACAGAACCAGAAATATTTCAACTGACACCTGTTTAATTCCAGTCTAAGCTTTTAACCATTAACACATTAGTACCTTTCACTTAATAAATACTTTTGGGAATAATCTCTGAAAAAAAGCATAAATTTTAACTATGTTAAATGCTAATATTTAGGGCTATTAATAAGAATGCCCTGCATTTCAAGTAACAGGATAATTTCTGAATAAAATTTTACTTAAACAAAAAAGATATACAAAAGCAATACAGAATGGTAGATAAACCAAATCAAATCTCTTAAGACTTGGACTCTAGGAATAAAATTTGTCACTTTTTACATGATTTGGGGAATGTTGGCCTCTTTAAGCTCAATTTTTCCAACTCCAAATAGGCTGATTTGGTTAATTTCATGGTGATCATTTTGTAAATAAAATGATTTATTGGAGAAACACTAAAATAAATGGGATTAAAAAGAAAATATACTACCATAAGCAGTATTTAATTATATCGTGTACAAAATAACCAGTTTTAGATATAAATTATAAAATATAAATTAGATAACCTTTATACAAAAAACAATCATGTTTAATTTGCATCTCTTTAAAAAAACTTACAATTATCCATTTATAATATAAAGTTTTCATTTTTGAAATGGATAGTGCATTTTATTTGCAAAGACAAAACAAAATACCTGTTTAGATGTGTAATCACATATCTGAATACATCATAGTTTACAGGATGAAATTTCTTAACAATCTCCTTCAAGGCATGAAGACGTTCTGCTTTATCTGGAATTTCTGTAAAGGTAGTTAAAAGTTTGTGTGAAACTCACACATTTAAAAATACTTGATAAAAGCTTCCTGTGAATACTTAGTATAAAGAACAATTAAGAATGTGTTTGAAGTGTATTAGGATAGGTAAATAACAACATAAAAAGTGCTAAAAAACCTGCTAAATTATCTAAATTAAGAAATTAACATTATTCAAATAATGATCTATTATAGTTTTTTTATAAGTTATTCTTTGAAGATCAAAGTGACTCAGCACTGATAAAATGGGAAATAGATTAGCAATTTATAGAACTAGATTTTACTCGGAATTAATTAATTTCTTATAAATATTTTAGCCTTTTAATATTCATGTTATTGATGGTAAAATATTTCAGGCTTTATGGGTGCAACTATTCAATCTTGCAGCTGGAGCACAAAAGAAATAATAAATGATATAACAAAATGAATGTTGGCTATTTTCCAATAAAACTTTTGAAATTTGAATTATGCAGTTTTAACAAGTCATGCGTTTTTCTTTTGTTGTAAACATCATTCTCAGCTCAAAAGCTTTTCAAAAACAAGTTAAGTCTGAAAATGGCTTTTTGGTCATAGTTGTCTATGCCACACTCATAATCTCAAAAGGTGTCATCATTTATAGGCAGCACAACCATTTAATGTACATAGTTAACTCCCCAAATTTAAGTAAATCATAGAACAGATAGCTGAAATATGGTTCTGAAAAAAAAAAAAAAGAAGTAAGAGATAGCTTTCCTGTTTTTCCTTTCATTTTGGAGGCCAATGTGCATACTGTTATCATCATGGTAGTGTAACTAGATACTAACAAATTCTCATACTAAACTGTTTTTTTTTAAAATTCTTAAAAAAATGAGAACTTTAATATAATTGAAACTATAATGAAGTAGTCTCACTTAAAAAACTTGAAGACGACAAATAAAAAGGAAGTATTAAAAGAAATATTCAGAAAAGACACATTTTGGCCATTAATGTAATTTTTTTTTTTTAAGAGAGAGGGACAGAGAAGAGAGAGAGAGAGAGAGAAAGTGAAACAATTTTCTTTTTAAAGAGAGGATAGAGTGTGTGAGAGAGAAAATAGAGAATCAACTTTACTTAGTTTTTCATCTGGTTTTTGTTTCTCCAACACTTGTGCATGTGGTACTGGGGTTTGAACCTTGTGCATGCCAGGCAAGCAAGCACTTTAACCCCTGAGCCACTGCTCTAGCCCCATTAATGTAAATTAAATACTAGTTACTTGATGCCCAAATAGAACTTAGGTCTCATTTTCCAGATAAATGAATATCTGCTTACAGGAAGCATCTGAAAGACTGATATCAAAGTAGAATAAGTACCACATGTTCCTGCCTTATCTTTTCCAAAAATCATTTAAGGTATGAAGACAAAGTCAATTTCCTTGATTTAAAAAAAAAAAAGTTTAAATGTGTGCAGATCATTCAGAGGTTAATATTTTACTGAAGTACATTACATAACCATTCATTTGAAGTATTTAATATTGTTATAGTGCCTGAGTGTGAATTAAAAATACAAACCACAAACATGTAATGAACTTTGAGTAATCTTTAAGTCATCTGGGAGGCTACAACTAAAACTGAATATTCCTGGGAGCCATACCCAGGGATTCCAATTTTAATTCAGTTTAGAGGCAGTGAACACCTTTAAGAAACAGTTTTAGTAAGGTGAATTTCTATAGCTATATATTCTACTGTATGATCTGATTTTGAATACTTAGAAGTCAATATCTGCAAACTGCCATCAGCATCATTCTTTAAAAAGAAAAAAAGAAGAAATAGTAGTTTATACTTACTTGCTGCTTCCAACAGCTCTGGATGAAGAGAATATGGAATTAAAGGATCTGGAAGATCTGCAAAGAAAGCTTTAAGAGCTCCAGCTACAGCATTCACTGTTACTTCCATTGAAACTAGACTGATATTATGATCTATAAGAAAAAAATAAAATTTTTAACTGATTATAGAAGAAGTAAGCTAAAATGATACTCGGAGATCAGAAGATATTAAAACCTCTCATTAGCCCCTTTTCTTTACAGAGTGACAAACTATAGATCAGGGAAAAAGAGAATGAAGCAAGAAGCACTTTCTATTAACAATAAAAAATGCTGTTAGACTTATTAATATAAGGAAGAATTTTACTAATACTTATCTATATGCTTTTGTCTACATAGGTTACTGAGCTAAAAAGACAAAAGAGGAATTATGTATATAAACTCTAATTTGAACCATCTAACTTTGTATTTAAAATTTTTATATGAAGTCTAAACTTGGGACTAGAGGGGTGGCTCAGGGTGGAGGACTTGCCTGGCATGCACAATGACCCCATTTCAATCCCCAGCACTGCATACACAACCAAGTGGAGCAAAAACAAAACAAAACAAAAAACAAAGAGGAAAAACAAAATTTAAATTTAAGTGAGGTTTCAACTTAAAAAAAACAAGAATGGAACATACTAAGGGTGTTTTCATAAGGTTAATATGATGCTAAAAAGTTACTTTAATGTAAAAATATAGACCAGCAGAAGGAAAGTAATTCTCTATCACTCAGAAACAATAATCGCTTACACTTTATAACATGTTTCCTTTCAGCTCTTTACTGCTCATTAAAAGAAAAAAAAAACTGCCCAATCATCTATTTTATATTGGATTTCATTTTTTAAGGCAATATTAAAGGTCATTATAGGTCATTACAATTTCACAATCAACTTTTAAAAACATCCTGCTTTTATCTCAGTATCATTCAATTATAATACAATTTCAAATCTGCACAAAAATTTTAAGAATAGTTCTAAGAAATCAAATATATCCTTAACCCAGACTCTCCTACTGTTAACATTTTCTCTATATAAACAATGCCTAAAAAACATTTCCCCAGATTGACCAACTTATATAATAATATTTTATTACTGAGTTTTTTGATTTAGTACATTTAAAAGTATTATAAGGATGCTCTGCTAAATACATTCATATATTGAAGCTTATCTCCTTAGGCTGTATTCATTGGGTAATATTAGCCAATGAACATTTAATATGGTATCTAGCACAGAAAATTCTTCACATACATTATTTCATTTTCATTCTTACCCTCCTCACCTCTATTTTAGAGATGAGGAAATTGAAATTTAGAAAGATTAACCTTAATGGAGCACAAAGATAGCAAGTGGTAAGACCAGAAAACAGGACCATGAAATTGAATCCAAGAGCCTTAACATTAACTATTACAATCCTGCTTTCATTATTGGAATTGAAATTCTATGAATTTGATGTTCTAAAGTCTATAGTTTCTCCATTTTTTTTTTTAAGACACACAGAGGGAAAGAGGACCATTTTTATTAATTTTTCATCTGGACTTTGTTTCTCGGATACTTAGTTGTATACATGGAGCTAGGGTTTGAACCCTATGCATGCCAGTCAAGTGCTCTAACCACTGAGCCATCTTTCCAGCCCCTCTAACTTATTTGTTTAAAACATGGAAAATATGACTGTACACAATAGCCTTTGGCAAAATGGCATTTTTGCACACATATGTGCCATTCAACAACTCAACAAACTGATATTTTGCAAATTTTAACAAACATAATTCATTATTTTACAGGGCTATTAAGTACTCTACACACCAGGGAAGTGCTCTAACCGCTGAGCTGGCCTCAAATGTACTATTCTCCTGACTAATCCTTGGGAGTAGCTGGGTTTATAGGCAAGTGCCATCATTCCTAGTCACCTATCCTTTAAAAAAAAAAATTACAGACAATGCTGTAACAAAATGCTCTGGTATGCTTCTGCAAATGCCTCTGTAAAATCAACTGCTAATGTAGAATTTCTCAAATACAGCTACTGGCATTTTAACAGAAATTCACAAGTTGCCTCTTAAAAGCACCCACAATTGGGGCTGGAATGGTGGCTCAGCAGTCCCAGCAGTTGCCTGGTATGTGTGAGGACCCGGTTCCAAACCCCAGCACCACATACACAACTAAGTGTTGGAGAAACAAAGGTCAGATGAAAAATTAAATTGATTCTGTCTTTTTGAAAGAGAGAATCAATTTTATTTTTTTAAAAATAGAATTACTTTCTTTATTTTTTCATCTGGCCTTAGTTTCTCCAACACTTAGTTGTGCATGTGGTGCTGGGGCCTGAACCCAGGTCCTCACACATGCCAGACAAGTGCTCTACCACTGAGTCACTGCTCCAGCACCTCTCCTTCTGTCAAAAAAAAAATAAAAAAAATAAAAATAAAAATAATAAAAAATAAAAAAGCACCCACAATCAACAGTGTTTAAACCTATGTGCCTACATCCTATCAACAGTCTTCTACACCTATAATGCAAATTTTCCACAATATTTTTCTTTTATCATTGGTACAGGCTAAGCATATATTCAAATATTTACTGTTGACTTTCTTATGATACTAATCTAGCATAGGCATTCCAACACAATTCACACTGTCTTCTGGTTTTATGTGTTGTTTGTGGTATTGGGGAATGGAACCAACTGGCACCCTATCACTGAGCTACATCCCTACTCATTCATTACTTTGACATAGGGTCTCCTTAAGTTGCCAAGAATGGCCTTCTACTTATAATTCTTCTGCCTTAGCATTCATGAGTAGTTGAAATTACAGGCAGGTTAAACTATGTCCAGTTTTATGTTTTATCTGCATTGTCATAGAGAACTTTTGCATTTTTAGGTAGTCCAGTCTGTATTACTTTGGTTCATGCTTTCTAGTTTTCATGTCAAGTTTAGGAACTTCCCCACTCCAATACTATTAAAAATATTCACTTATGATGCCCCTAGTACTTGTGGTTTTCGTTTAAATCTCTGAACATATATAAAATTTGCTCACAAGGAAGGGAGGGTATACAGCTTAGTTTTTACTCCTAACAGTAAATACCAACGACCATCCCCCCGAAAAGGCAACATTTACACTGAATTATCTTTTTTTTTTAAAGAGAAGAAGAAAGGGAGAGAGATGAAAAAGAAATAAACTTTATTTTTTCACGTGGCCTTTATTTCTGACACTTTAGTTGTATAACAGATGGTGGGTTTCAAACCCAGGTCCTTGTGCATGCCAAGCAAGTGCTCCAACTACTGAGCTACTGCTCCACTCACTCCTACATTGGATTATCTTTGATATACAAAGATGCTAATCCATCCAATGTCAATGTCAACATATTGCTTTTCTAATTCTGGTAACAGGTTTATAAAGCTTGGTCACAGTCTTTTGTTAGCTTACTGAATTAAAAATATGAAATATGGGGGCTGGAGTGGTGGCTCGGCGGTTACAACCAACACTTGCCTGGCATACACAAGGACATGGGTTCAAACCCCAGCCACCCACATACACAACTAAGTGTCAGAGCAACGAAAGCCATGTGAAAAACTCAACTGATTCTGTTTCTCTCTCACTGTCCTCTCTTTAAAAAAAAAAAAGAATATGAAATATGGAAAAAAGAATATGAAATATTAGAATCTTGTCCTGAAATATTATTTTACACTATTCTATACAGTCTCAGGATATGAAATAGATTCTCATTATTACGAAAACAAAACCGATAATTTCTACTCCTTCACTGCAGTGGGCCTACGACAGACTATTTCAATTCTGAGTGCCTTCTTTTTCAGTATTTCCTTTCTTATGCCTCATTTTCTTTTCATACTTCAATACAAACAAAAATACTATATTGTATACTGCATTTTCGTGAGTGAATGTATTTTAAAAGTTTTGTATCTCCAAATTCCTCTAGCAATTCTCTAGTAGTCAGTTCCTTAACAATAATAACACAATGCTCTAAAATAATTTTCTTGCTAGTGTGAAGACAGCAGACTTTTGCTAGTTCTGCTGTACCTTTCCTTTACTATGGTATCTTTTCTATTTAATATTTCTAATCCCACTTTGAAACTCTCTCTCCTCAATATCCATTTCCTTAAGAAGTGTACAAATAAAAATCTTTCTGCCATGAAACTCCACTAGGGAAACAATAAACAATGATTTTATTGTACACAATTATCTTCTTACCTTGATCAAACTGCTTTTGAATGTTGTCTTGATCGGTTTTGTTTCCACTAACACGGTAAAGTCCTTCAGTGCATAACCCTGAAAGGATAAAGAAATATACATGTTTTTATAAACACTGACTTAACAAAACATAATTCGTTTTTTAAAGAGCGAGAGGGACAGTGAGAGAGAGAGAGAGAGAATTTTATTTAGCTTTTCATGTTGCTTTTGTTGCTCCAACACTTGGTTGTGTACATGGTGCTAGGGTTTGAACCCATGTACTTGTGCATGCCAGGCAAGCATGTAATTGCTGAGCCACTGCCCCAGCCTGATAAAATATTTTTAAGAATATTTCTTGGGGCTGGAGCGGTGGCCTGATGGTTATGGCACTTGCCTGGCATGCACGGGTATGTGGATTTGAACTCCAGCACCATGTACACATTGAAGTGTCTGAGCAACAAAAGCCACATGAAAAACTAAATAAAATTGATTCTGTCCTTCTCTCTCACAAACACTGTCCCTCTCTCTTAAAAAAAAAATTAAAAAAAGAATATTTCTTAAGCATTTTATCTTTGAAGAAATTCTTAATGAACTGATCTCTACTTGAAACCATTCAGGACATCCATATCTAAATAAAATTTTCCTGATTCCTCTCACTAAGTGAACCTCAAAGCCCTGAACACAAATTATGTTAAAAGAAAACCAAACAAATGACTCTTGCCAGGCACGGTGGCACACACCTATAATCCCAGCAACATGAGAGGCTGAGGCAGGAGGATTCCAAGTTCAAAACCAGTCTTATCAATTTAGCAAGACCATGTCTCAAAATAAAAAAAGGATGGTGATGATGTAGCACAACGGTAAGGGCCTCTGGGTTCAATCCCAAGAACCAAAAAAAGACTCTTAATAGTAGAGCAAAGATGGACTGGCTTACGATCTTATGCTTTGAAAAATGATATTACGGGAAGTTTCTACATTTTCTTTTTGCTTCTTATATGTCTTGGACAGGGTAGTGGAGAAACTAGCAGCTCAGAACACAACGAGCACAGACAACCAAGTATGTGCCCCAAACTAAACAACAATTAAAAAAAAAAAGCACTAAAAAGAAAATCTGCTCTCTCTAGTGAAACTATATGCAAAGGTAGAGGATAGCAAGATAAAACCTTTACTTTAATGGTCCCTTACTGAAGCCAAAGAGCATGGAATCATTTTTACTCTCAATAATCAGATAGAGGCATAGTGGGGAGATTAGACTTCCACTCCTGATCATCAGTAACAAGGAGTCCCTTATCTTCCCAGGAGCGTTAGCAGAAGCTGAATGGAAAGCCTAAACTTCCACTACCATCCAGAGGTCATAGATGCCTTATCTTTCTCACTATAATATTTATCAATAGATATAAGGAGGCAACCTGGATTTTCAACCCTACCTCGCAGGCCTCCTTCCTTACCAGTAGTGTTGGGCCTGCTAAAGTAAAAGATCTAAATAAGACTCAAAGTTTCATAATATTCAAAATGACCAGGATACAAGAATACAAAAATTACTCATCACACCAAAACCCAAGAAAAATCTCTATTGTATTATTATCTGACAAGGATTTTAGAGTACCCATTAAAATATGTCAATGAGCACCAGGCACAGTGGTGCACATCTGTAATCCCACAGCTTAGGAGGCTGCAGCAGGACATCACAAGTTCAAAGGCCACCTCAGCAACTTAGTGAGGCCCTAGGCAACTTAGCAAGAGCCTATCTGGAAATAAAAAATAAAAAGGGCTGGGGATGTGTGGCTTAGTGGCTAAGCACCCTTGGGTTGAATCACTGGTACACACCCCCAATTTTTTTTTTTTTTAAGAGAGAGGGACAGTGAGTGAGAGAGAGAGACAGAGAGAGCGAGAATATCAATTTCATTTAGTCTTTGATGTGGCCTTAGTTGCTCTGAGACTTCATATGTACGTGGTGCTGGGGATGGAACTCGATCCTTGTACTGAGACTTCATATGTACCTGGTGCTGGGGATGGAACTCGATCCTTGTACATTCCAGGCAAGCGCTATAACCACTGAGCGACAGCTTCAGCCCCCTCCCTGAATGTTTTAATGAACAATTAATTATAAACACACTGGAAACATGAAAAAAAAAGTATCAGTAAAGAAACAGAAGATACAAAAAAGAACTAAATGGCAAACTAGAACAAAGACTACAGTAGCAGAAAAAATCCAGTGAGGGGCTAGAGAGGTGGCTCAGCCATACAACCCTTGCCTGACCTGTAAGAGGATGGGGTTCAATCCCCAGCACCACACACAACAACTAAGTGGAAGAAAAACAAAAACCAGATTGAAAACACACACACACACCCTCCATTGAAGAGCAGGACAAAGATGACAAGGAATAAATTAACTTTGTATGTGCTGCTGGAGATTGAACCTGGGTCCTCAAGCATGCCAGGCAAGTACTCTACCACTGAGCTACCTCTCCACCACATAAAAGGAATCATTTTATAAGGCACTGTATTCCTCTGATTGCAGTGAAAGAATTACAATAAAAATGTAAATTCCATCAAATTTTTCATCCTTTGAACATTATGCAAGGCCTTTGCAAAGGGGACAAAATAATTTCTCTCCATTTCTCTGTGACTACAAATATTTCACCTTTACAAATATTCTATGAAAGGGAAACAAAGTATAGCTTATAATGGGGAGAATATTTAATCTTAGAAATCTGTGATGATAAAAATAAAAGGAGAAAAATTTAAGTTTCATGAGCCAAAGTTCTATCTATAGATCGATAGAGCCAATATGAATTAATCTCACAGATATTTGGATGTTTGAAAGAAACCATACACAAAAGAATATATTTATTATGATTCCATTTATATGATATTCTAAAAAGGGTAATACTTATCTATAGTTGGTAGAAAAAATAAAGAAATGATTGTTTCTTTGTTTCTGGTGGCTGGAAGGTAAGTTAGGAAGAGACACAAAGGGTGATGAAAGCATACATTTGTATACATTTGTCAAAACACACCTAACCATACCTATATGTTTGGTGAACTTCGTTCTATGTAATTAGACCTTAAAAGCAGTAATCAGAATAATTTTAGCAGTTAGTCATAGATGACTCACACAGGCTCATTGGATGCAAGGAATCTGAGATTCTGAAATTTATTTATATTGTAATATCTTCTGAAAAGAAGCCACAAAAAAAAAAATCCATGTATGTATGTGCAGTATTTCATTAAGAGAACTGGAACAGCTAAGTTAAACATTAAAGCTCTTTAAGGGGCTGGAGCGGTGGCTCAGCGGTTTCAGAGCTTGCCTGCAAGCACGAGGACCCGGGTTCAAACTCCAGCACCACGTACACAACTGACTGTTGGAGCAACTAAGGCCATGTGAAAAACTAAATAAAGTTGTTTCTCTCTTTCAAAAAAAAAAAAAAAAAAAAAAAAAAAAGCTCTTTAAGGTGGGGGGGGGTGTTGTAAAGGTGCTGAATTTCTTTTTTTAATGTTATAGAAGTTAAACTTAAATTCAAAATAGAAAAATTAAAAGAACTTTAAGTATTTAACTCTAGTTAGTAGTTTCCATCTAGAATGCATATATTTTTTCTGTAATCTAGACTTGAGCAGATGAGTAAATATATTAAGGATAAAGGAAACAAGATTGCTCACTGTTGGAGAAAAGAACTACTAATACAAAAAAGACATGAATTAAAATGTACTGTGCATTAAAGATTTAAAATGTAGGGGAGGCTGGAGTGGTTGCAATACTTGCCTGGCATGTGCAAGTACAAACGTTCAAGCCCCAGCACCGAGTATGGAAAAGGGAGTCTCAGAGCAATGAAGGCCACGTGAAGAACTTAACATAACTGATTCTTTCTCTCTTGTTGTCCCTCTCTCTTAAAAAAAAAAAAAAGTGGGGGCTAGAGTGGTGGCTCAGCGGTTTCGACACTTGCCTGGCAAGCACGAGGACCCAGGTTCAAACCCCAGCACCATATATACAACTAAGTGTTGGAGCAACTAAGGCCATGTGAAAAACTAAATAAAGTTGTTTCTCACTCTCTCTCTCTCTTTTTTTTAAAAAGTGGCTTTATATCAAAATTTGAGATATTAGCATAAACTCAAAGCTTTTAATAAAGATAAGATACAGATGCAGATGTAATGCATGCAAATGTATATACATTATTGTGGTTTTATATAAAATCATCCAGGAAAAAAACAAGCTTATACATTTAGGAATAAAAGGCCTGATGCCTCAAACCTAACTCTTAAATGGGTAGAAGGTACATATATGTATACAGAAGAGAAGCAATGAGGGGAGGAGGAACTTCTTATGTTAGTATTACAGCTTTTCTTTATGCATGAAATTATATAAAATAAGTTACAAAAAACGTTACTCAATTTTATACTTCGTTCTTATCTGAGAACTTCTAGAAATCCAAACATTTTTATTGGTTTCAAATTGGGCAGTTCACTGATCCAGTTATGAAAGAAATTAAAAATATCCCTATTTTAAACATACTTTGCTAATTAATTATAGATAGTATAATGGTCAGTTTTATGTGTCAACAAGTATTTGATCAAACATTAATCAAATGTTGCTAGGAAGGTGAAGGTCTTTTATTGTGATTAAACATCTATAATCAGTGGAGATTATCAGATAATATGGGTGGGTCAGATTTAATCAGTTAAAAAAACATTAAGAAGAGAACTAAGGATTCCCTTAGGAAGAAATCCTGCTGTAGAGGGTTAGTTCTTGCCCAAGTGTTTCCAGCCTGAGATTCCTGATTTTATACTTACTTAGCCAGCACTACATTATCACATAAATCAACTTCAAAAAAGCACCTTGTACTATCTCCTACTGGATCTATTTTTTCATCGTTTAAAAACAAACCAAAAAAGCTATTATTTTTAGATCTTTCAGTTTCAGGCATGCTAACATCAGACAGGAAATATTTTCTCTCAAGAACATGTAACTCCCCAATGCCTACTGATTTACTTTTTTTTTTAAAGAGAGAGGGACAGTGAGAGACAGAGAGAATCAATTTCTTGAGTTTTTCACATAGCTTTTGTTGCTCTGACGCTTAATCATATACATGGGTGCTGAAGTTTGAACCCGTATACTTGCACATGCAGGGCAAGTGCCGTAACTGCCGAGCCACCGCTCCAGCCCCTGATTTATTCTTTTGAGGTCTAGTTCTAATGCATTGTTTTCCTTCTACTTCTTCTATTTGCTTTAGCTATGGTACTACCTCCAAACAAGCTGCAACTTTGTTCTCTAGAAAAGATTTGTCTTGCCTTTGTGAATAAATTCTTTTTATTCTAAATTTTCACAACCCAGTTAAAACATATCTTCCTCATCGATACCTGTCTTGTTACCCCCAATTAGAAGCAATTTGTTCTTCCTTCAATTCTGATAGCACTTTATCTATAATCCTATTACTACTTTCTGTATTGTACTATAGTAAAACACATTCTTTTACTCAGCAGTAAACGTCTTAAAAGTTCTAGCAGTATCCTTTCCAGAGTTCTCTGGTTCATTCACAGCACAGTGGGTCTCAGCTGCTGACAGTGTGTATCTCAAGGAACACTGGACAATGCCTACAAGATAGTTTTGGTTGTCAAAACCAGAGGAGGAACCGAAACTGATTTTCCATGCACATGTGCGTTTGTTGGTATGAACACAACTACTGTGTATAACCATAAAGCTCCAATAAAACAAAACAAAACAAACAAACAAAAAACAGAACAAAACAAAACAAAAAAAACAGGAGGAAGGGAGCTATTACCATCTATGATGTAGAGGCCAGAGATGCTGTTAAACATCCCAGAAGGCATAAGACAAACTCCAATAACACAGAATTAAATAGCCCCAAATATCAATAATGCCAACTTTGAGAAATCTCACATAGTGACAAATGATTAACAGCATTTGTTAAATAAATAGTATCAAGTATTTAATCTCCATGTTAAACTCTTGCCTTCCACTAATAAAACTGAGTGATTTGAAAAAAACAAATACCAGGGGCTGGAGCGGTGGCTCAGTGGTTACGGTGCTTGCTTGGCATGCATGTGTACGAGAGTTCAAACCCTAAGCACCGTGTACACAGTGAAGTGTTGGAGCAACGGAGGCCACATGAAAAACTAAATAAAATTGATTCTCTCTTTCTCATGGGATGTCCCTCTCTTTAAAAAACAAAACAAAACAAACAAACAAACCCCCAAATTATCTAGATGTAAACCACTCAACTTTTACTTGGACTTAAATCACCCAAAGTTTCTATTGTGGGCAGTCAATCAATCAATAAGTGGATTATAGTGGCACATGCCTGCCTGTAATCCCAGCAACCTGGAAGTCTGAGGCAGGAGGATTGCAAGTTCAAAACTAGCCCCAGCAACCTAATGAGACCCTAAGCAACTCAGCAAGACCCTGTCTCCAAAAAAAAAAAAAAAAAAAGCCGGGGAGGGGGGGTGGCTGGAGTGGTGGCTTAGCAGTTAAAGCGCATTTGCAAGGACCCAAGTTCAAACCCCAGCACCACATACATAACTAAATGTTGGAGAAACAAAGGCCAGATGAAAAAACAAAATTGATTCTCTCATCTTGTCTCTCTCTTTTTAAATAAATAAATAAAAACAAAATAAAAAGGGCTGTGGATGTGCCTCAGTGGTTAAGTGCCCCTGAGTTCAATCCCTCGTACCAAACAAAACTGTAAAATAAAAAAGGGTATGGGAATGGAAATCTTTCCCAATATTCCAAAATTAAATAAAAAATCTGAAAATTTATATTACCCTTTAATCAAATATCATTCTAAAAATTAATTTGGAAAGGTTATTAATTCATAACTACTCCACAGTATTATAGGTAACTAAAGTGTTTTGTTTTTATTTTAAAGAGAGGATGATAGTGAGAGAGAGAGACAGAATCAATTTTTATTGAGTTTTTCACATGGCTTTCGTTGCTCTGACATTTGTGTACATGGGTGCTAGGGTTCAAACCTGTGTACTCATGCATGCCAGGCAGGCGCCATAACCGCCGAGCCACTGCTCCAGTCCATAACTAAAATTTTAAAATGGTCTAAGTTCCATTTGAGTTGCTAATAGACACAAAACTAGAGTTTCAATGTCTACTTCTGTATATGTTCAATATGAAATACAAAGAATGAAGTAGCAACAAGACATGTAAATAATTCACATATCAGACTAATACATACTTGGGGAGTACCACTGTCAGAAGTGGTGACAGGAATTTCTAGGTTCAGTCCTTTCGCAAAAATGATTGTGAGTGGAGAACAGGATTAGAATTAACTTCTGCAGAACTCTAGAAGCCAGTTTAAATATCACAGCAACCAGTGAAAGTCTTGGTGAAGAGTGAAGAAGCTTTAAATTACCCATCATCATCCACCCCTCAGAATGGTAACAACCATAAGCAGAATAAAGGTTGTAAGTGCCAGATGGACTAATAAAGATCTTATTCAGAAAGAACCATGCTGTAGATTTTAACCAAGGCAAGGGCTTGCCTTTGTTTCATCCACAAGACCTATAAAGTATTTCCTTTCTTTTGGTTCCAGACATTTAAAGCAGCTATTAAAAAAACTAAGGTAGGGGTTGGGGATTTAGCTCAATGGCAGAGCGCTTGCATAGCACGCACAAGGCCCCAAGTTCAGTCCTCAGCCCTGGGGGGAAAAAAAAACAACCTAATGGAACACAGACTTCAGCAGCAAAAAATTACAAAGAACACAGACTTCACAATAATTTTGAGAAGTTATTTAATAAGCAAATAACATAACCAGTAATTAGCAAAAAACCCAGAAAAGGGTAAGAATGTGATTTCCAGGATTGCCATATTATAAGGTTCAAAACAACTTATTTTCACCAAAAACTAAAAGGCATGCAAAGAAACAAAAAATGGTTCATTAGGATGAAAAAAAGAAATTAACAGAAATTATCCACAAGAAAGCCCAACTACTGCACTAACTAGATAAAGACTTTAAATCGACTGTTTAAAAATTCACAGAAAGAAAGAAAACCATGAACAAGGAACTAAAGGAAACCAGGAAAAACAATTCAATGACTACAGGACATCAATAAAGTCACAAATCTTAAAAAATCCCCCAAAAGAAATTCGGGAGCTAAAAAATACAGCAAATGAAATGAAAAATTCACTAGAGGTTCAACAGCAGATTTATGCACACAGAAGAAAGAATCTAAGATAATAAGAGAGAAAAGGCTGTCACATACAACAAATCTTCAGTAACACTGATAGCCTATTTATTCTAAGAAAACAAATGGAGGTCAGAAGGCAATGGGATGATATATTTAACGTGCTGAAAGAAAACAAACTACCTGCCAAAAATGGCTTACCTGGCAAAACGTCTTCCAAAATGAAGAAATTAAAACATACAAGAAATGAAAGGAATCCTGTAAACTGAGATGAAGTGCAGTAACTTAAAACTTCCACAAAAAAACACAATTAAGTACACAAGCCAGTAATCTTATTTCATTTTTGATTTATAACTCCTCTTTTTGTTGTTATATAATTTTTTGCTATCTTTTTTCCTTTTTTGGAACTGCGGATTGAACCCAGGGCATTGCACATTCAAAGAAAGTGTTTTACCACTGAGCTACATCCCAGCCATGCTGTAATATAATTTGAATAACAAATGTATAAAATGAAAATTATGTTAATTGGCACACTATATAATTATGAAAATAAGATGACGGGGTCGGATATGGAGCTGCAAAGGAACAGGAGTTTTCTACACTTTTGAAACTAAACTGAATTTAATTAAAACACAATCATTATGAATTAAAATGTTAATCCTAATCCCCAGGGCAATGATTACAAAACTCAGCTCTTTGTATTTATTAAGACAAATAGGTAGGATGTATAAAAAAGAAAATCATGAATCACATTTTACAGTCTATATGTAGCCTACAAGATACTAGTTACAGAATCAAAGATACCAATATGCTCAATTATCAAAGGTTGGTAGGCTTGGTTGGGTAGTGACACAAGCCTGTAGTCATAGCTACTTAGATTGATAATTTCATTTCCCTGTGATCAAAGAACATACTCTGGGGGCTGGAGCAGTGGCTCACTGGTTAAGGCGCTGGCCTGGCATGCGCCAAGTACACGAGTTCAAACCCCAGCACCACATTCGCAACGACGTCTTGGAGCAACGAAGGCCACATGAAAAACTAAATAAAATTGATTCTCTCCACCCTCCTTTGCTGTCCCAATCTCTCTCTCTCTAAAAAAAGGAAGAACATACTCTGAGGGGCTGAATTGCAGGAAACCCTTTATTTAGCCAAAGGGATCTTAACTGAGGGTTGGGGGGAGAAAGAGAGAAAAGGGCTAGAGTGGTGGCTCAGCAGCTATGGCATTTGCCTGCCATGTGAGAGGATGTGGATGTGAACCTCAGCACCAAATATGCAAGTGTTGGAGCAATAAAAACCAGATGAAAAATTAAAATAAAATTAATTCTCACTGTCCCTATTGCAAAAAAAGAAAAAGAAAAAGAAAAAGAAAAAAAAAGGAGGGAACAAATTGGTGGACTCACTAACACCTGGAGGGGCTTAGTGGTACAGAGGTTGCCTGGTATACATGAGGACCCCAGTTCAATCCCCAGCACCGCGTATACAAATAAAGGAAAAACAAAAACCAGATGAATAAAATTTAAAAAGTAACACTCTCCCTGCCTCCTCACCCCTTCTCTTAAAAAAAAAAGAAAAAAACCTCCATATTATTTCAGACCTTTTAAGTCTGCTGAGGCAGGAGGTTTGTTAAGGCCATTCTGGACAACATACCGATAAGTGAAAGAGTACAAAAGTAAATGGATGGAAAAATGTATTCCATGCAAATAATAACAATAAGACAACTGGGGTGGCTATCCTAGTATCAGAAAAAACAGACTTTAATAAGAGAAAACTGATGCAGAATGACATTATATCTTAACAGAGGGAATTCAGGAAGATACTATTAACATATATAGCTAATGAGAGCTCTACATTATGTGAAGTGAAAATCAACAGAACTTAATAATATACTGCAATAATGAATAAAACAACTAGACAAAGATCATCAAGGAAACAGAAGACTTGAATAACACTATAAACTCACTAGACCAAACAAAGAAAACTCTACCCAACAACAGCACAAAATACATTCTCTTCAAATGCACAAGAAACTTATTCTCTAAAACAAACCACATGTGAGGTCACAAATTAAGTCTGAATAAACTTAAAAGGTCTGAAATAATACAGGTTTTTTCTTTCTTTTTTTTAAGAGAAGGGGTGGGGAGGCAGGGAAAGTGTTAATTTTGTAATTTTATTCATCTGGTTTTTGTTTTTCCTTTATTTGTATACACGGTGCTGGGGATTGAACTGGGTCCTTGTGGATGTCAGGCAACCACTCTACCACTAAGCCATCTCTCCATCCCCTCAGAGTATGTTTTTTGATCACAGGGAAATGAAATTATAAATCAGTAACAAAAAACCTACAAATGTGGAAATTAACACCTTTTTAAATAGTCAATGGATCAAAGAAATTACAAATGAAATCAGAAAATACTTTTGAGATGAATAAAATGGAAAACGTATGGAATGATACATTGGCAGTGTTCAGAGAAATCCGTAGCTGTAAACATTTACATTAAAAAATATCTCAAGTTGAGGATGTAGTCAGTAGAACATGTGCTCAGCATGTGTGTTAATCTGTGTTCAATCCCCAGCACCACAAAATAAAAAATCAATTTTAAGTTAATTTTAAGGAACCAGAAAAAAAGGAAGCTAAACCTAAAAGTAACAAAATGAAGGACTATAAATCAGAATGGAGCTAACAAAATAAAAAGCAGAAAAATAACAGAACTGACAACTCTACAAGATGATTCTTTGGGTTTAAAAGACAAAATCAACAAGATCATCAGTGGGTAGGGGGAGAAACTCCTATTACTAAAATCAGAAATGAAAGTAGATATATTTCTACTGAAAATACTAAGGTTAAAAGAATACTATGAACCACTGTATGCCAATAAATTAGATAAACTAAATGACATGGGCAAATTCTTAAAAACACAAATTACTAAAAGTGGCTCAAGAAGAAATAGAAAACCCCAAATGACCCATAACTGGAAATAATAAAGTTGATCCAATAATTAAACAAAAAAATAAAAGAACAAGGAAAAGAACCACATGGCTTCACTGATAAATCAAACCTTAAAAAAAATACTACTAACAGGAATTGATCTCAAATTATTCCCCCTGCAAAAAAGATAAGAAACACATTCTAACTCAGGTAAAGAGGCTGAGATCACCCTAATACTGAAGTCAGATCAAGAAACCACCAGAGAAGAAAACTATAGGCCAACATGTTCTATAAGCATAAACACAGAACTGTTCAACAAAATACTAGTAAACCAAAGCAAGCAACATACCATGAAGATGATACATCATGATCAAGTATTATCCAAGGAAAGTGCATTCAATATTTGGAAATTAATGTAACAGACCACATCAATAGAGATGGGGAATGGTAAACTACATGATCATCTCAATTGATAAGAGAAACACATGTGATACAATTCAACACCTTTTGCAACACAAAAAAAGTTGTTTATGTGAAATGTCACATTCATGTTAGCTATAGTAAATACAGTGATAGAATGAAAAACTTCTAACATCAAAAATAGGAAAAATACATTCATTTTATTGTTTCCATGAAACATTACACTGGAGTTTTCACCAGAACAACTGGGCAGGGGGAAAAAAAGACATTTAAATTGCAAAGAAATAAAGTAGAAGTATTCCTATTTGCAGGTGACATCACTTATATAAAGAAAATTCTAAATAATCCACAAAAACACTAGTAAAATTAATTCAAGAATTCAGCAAAGTTTCAGGATATAAGGTCAATACAAAAATCAGTTGTACTCTTATACTTTAGCAGTGGGCAATTTGAAGATGAAATTCAAAAAATAATTCTAGTTACAATAGCCAAAAGAATAAAATACTAAGGACCAAATTTGACCTAGAAAGTATAAAACTTGTATATTAGAAACTGTAAGACAGCACTGGAAGACAACTAAAGAAGACCTAAATTAACAAAAGTCATCCTATATTTTGTGTATCAGAAAATTAAATATCAAGTAGTAATATTGCCCAAATTGTTCTATAAAGATTCAATGCAATCTCTAGCGAAATCCATGTTTTTGTAGAAATACAAAAGCAGATCCTCAAATTCACTGAATTGCAGGAAACCCTTTATTTAGCCAAAGGGATCTTAACTGGGGGTTGGGGGGAGAAAGAGAGAAAAGGGCTGGAGTGGTGCAGCTATGGCATTTGCCTGCCATGTGAGAGGATGTGGATGTGAACCTCAGCACCAAATATGCAAGTGTTGGAGCAATAAAAACCAGATGAAAAATTAAAATAAAATTAATTCTCACTGTCCCTATTGCAAAAAAAAAAAAAAAAAAAAAAAAAGAAAAAAAAGGAGGGAACAAATTGGTGGACTCGCTAACACCTGGAGCTTTTGGGGTTCTGACATGATGTCACAAGTGGAAAATTTCACATCTGATCTCATGTAATGGGCTGTAGTTAAAATCAGTGCATTGTGTGTTTAGATTTGGGGTTCACCCCCAAGACAGTTCATTACGTGTATTCAAACATTCTAAAATATGAAAAATTTAAAATCTGAAACACTTCTGGTCTGAAGCATTTTTGATAAAGGAAGTTCAACCAGTACCAGCAAAAACAAAACACATACAGATCAGTAGACTACAACTGAGTATGTATGGCCAATTATTTTTAGTAATAGTAGCAAGAACACTTAGGATAGTCTTTTCAACAAATGGTCCTGAGACAGCTGAATAACTACATGCAAAACAATGAATTTAGATCCCTATCTCACTACATAAAAAGTATCTTAATTTAAGAGGTAAAACCATAAAAAGGGGGATAAAAGAGACAGTGGTAAATCTTCATGACTTTGGATTTGGCAATGGATTCTTACAATGATAGCAATAGCATGAGCAACAAAATAAAAAAAAAATCAAACTTATGAACTAGACTTCATTAACATTTAAAACTTATTTATCAAAGGACATTATTAAGCCAAACACAGTGGCACATGCCTGCAAACCCAGTTACTCAGGAGGCTGATGCAGGAAACCTCAAGTGTAGACCTATGTGAGTAACTCAGCAAGACTTCATCTCAAAATAAGATGAAAACACTTGCCTAGTATGCATGAAGCTCTGGGTTCAACCCCAGGTAGTACTGAAAAGAAAAAAGAAATGAAAAGAAAAAGAAAAATCAAAATCCTACAGATTGGAATCATTTATCTGATAAGGGTCCAGTACTCGAACTCTATATAAGAACTCTTACAATTTAACAGGAAAAAGACAATCCAATTTATGAAGGGCAAAAGACTTTCAAAAAAAGAAATACAAGTGGCCAAAAAAAAATACAAGAAACAATGTTCAATACCACCAGTCATGAAAATGCATATCAAAACCACAATGATGTATCACTTCATGTTAAGAATAGTTACAGGGGTTGGAGTGGTGGCTCAGTGGTTACGGCACTTGCGTGGCATGCGTAAAGACGCAGGTTTGAACCCCAGCACAACATACAAAATGAAGTGTCAGGGTAATAAAAGCCACATGAAAAACTAAATAAAATTGATTCTTTCTCTCTCACTGTTCCTCTCTGTTTAAAAAAAAAAAAAAAAGAATAGTTATAGTTGGGGCTGGAGCAGTGGCTCAGTGGTATTGCACTTGCCTGGCATGTGTGAGGATGCCGATTTGAACCCCAGTTATCACAGGCCCAACTAAGTGCTGGAGCAATGAAAACCAGATGAAAAACTAAATAGATTCTCTTTCTCTCTCTTAAAAAAATAGTTATAATAAAAAAATGAAAACCAGCTAGTGTTGGTAAGGTCACAAAGAAACTAGAACACTTACATTGCTGACAGAAATGAAAAATAGTGCAGCTATTACAGAAAATAGTTTGGTAAAGGGCTGGAGCGGTGGCTCAGTGGTTGCGGTGCTTCCCTGGCATGCGCAAGTATGCAAGTTCAAACCCCAGCACCACGTACACAACGAAGACTCAGAGCAATGAAAGTCATGTGAAAAGCTAAATAAAAATTGATTCTGTCTCTTTCTCTCACTGTCCCCTCTTCCTTTAAAAACAACAACAACAACAACAACAAAAAAAATAGTTTGGTAGGTCCGAAAAAGGTAAACATAAAATTACCATGTAACTGAGCAACTCCACTGCTAGACAATATACCGCACAGAACTCAAAACAGGTACTCAAATAAAATCTGTACAAACATGTTCATGCAGCACTATTCACAACAGCCAAAGAGTAGAACTAACCCAAATAAACACCCACCAGTGGATAAATATGGACAAACAAAATGTGGTACAGTCATAAAATGAAATATTACTCAGTCAGAGAAAGTAATAACATAATGATAAATGAATCTCACCAATATTATACTAAATAAAAGAGCCAAACATTTTAAAAGGCCATATTTTGTGACTCTTACATGAATACTCGTAATAGGCAAATCCACAGAGTGAGAAAGGAGATTGTTGATTACCAGGGGTGTGGGAGTTACGACTGATTAGTGGGTTCAGGATTTCCTTTAGAGGTGGTTTCCTTTTGTATCTAAATAGAGGCAATTGTTAAACATTATGAATGTGCTATATACCACTTAACTGTATACTTTACAAAAGTTAATTTTATGTTATGTGACTTTTACCTAAAAAAAAATTTAAAGTCTACAAGGGGGGGGGAACAATCCAAGAATTATTAGGAAATAAGTTTAAGGTAAATCCTACTGAGTTAAAAAGCACATTCTTAGTGCATAATAAAAATTTTAATTTCACAGTGTAAGATATATGGATAAGTGGTAGCCTTAAGTAAAAACTGTATTTCAAGAAAATGCCAAATTGAAAGTGCATCTAAACACAGTAAAACATATCCGGAATTAATCAATAATCATGTTAAATAATTATTTGAGAATATAAAATGAAGAACTAGCCAGTCAATTGACTCAACATAGAATTACCACAAAGAGTAGAAATAATCAATGGTGGTACTCATCAGATTCTCTGGAAATCTGGAACTGGGATTCAAGTGTGCCTGGTTAGGCTTAGCATATGTTCGAAATTAGCCTTAAAGACCTAGAATTTATGAACAGACAAGGTCAATCTGGAGATAGAAAAGAATGATACAGGAATAGAAGAGTATACTGCCAGGGTCTAGCTCACCAGATTAGCTATTTTTGTTTAAGGTTTAGACCACTCTTCATTTCCAGTTGAATGTGTTTTCTGCACTTGGGTTTTGTTGATTTGGACCATAATAATTAAAAAAAAAAAAAAACCCTCAAATTCTAGGCCATGAAATTTAGGTATTTTCTTTCTACAAACTGAATAATTTTAAGCAAAAGACTGGGAATAGGGACACAACTGAATTGGAAGGAACAATACAAATATGATGTGATAGATCTTAATGTGGTAATAACCCTGTAAAAACGGATATATGAGAAAAATTGCTAAAAAATGGGCAGAAATTAATGGTATATGGGCACAATGGGTAAACAAGTCTGATGAAATACTTGAGCCTGGGCAAGTAGGAGAATGAAACTGGCATTATAAGAAAAAAGAAAAACTAAGAAAAAAACTGGTTTGGGGGAAGATGAGTTGTACTCTAACCTTAAGTTCCAAGACATCACCATATCTAACTTGAACATTCAGTAGGAAGTTTGGAATTCAGTAAAAACTTCAGATACAAGAAAAGAAGATCTGGGAATTATTCTTATAAATCTGATGACCCAGGCCACAAAGAAAAAAAATCAGATATTCATAAATGAAATCAACACTAAATGAGATGGCTATAAAAATGTAACTACTTAAAAGATGTTCTTAAGTGCAGGCAAAAGAAACAAAAGAAGGTAGAGGCATATTATGTTTTTTTCTGAAATAGGATTTCACATTTCTTAATATGCATGTGTTGATACAAGACATAAAACATCTGTGAGTATACAGTTCAACAGACAGCTATTTTGAGTGTTAAAACAATGGCTGAAATTATAATATGTTCATGCTGTTTTTATTTATCTATTACTAATGGAACTTCACATCAAACTGAAGTGAAACTTTCACATGCTAAAAAGCTGAAAGAGAAGAAATAACATCAATGGAACGAGAACTTTTAGCACTGGTATGGGAAATTTCAGGCACAAAGTTTTAGGAATGATAAAGAGTAAAGACAATATTTTCTTTTCTCAGGTTCAAACCCCAGCACCATGTAGCTCCAAGTGTCGGAGCTACAAAAGTCACCGATAAACTAAATAAAATTGATTCTCTTTCTCTCTCACTGCCCCTCTCTCTTTAAAAAAAAAAATCATTTATTACTGAAATGGCTTTGTTAAAAGATGTAATACTTGTGAATATATGTTAAAATCAAAAAGTCCAAATCAAACGTATATCATTTCCTTGTGACAGCTTAGAGAACATAGTTTTCTATTCTAAAAACAAAACAAAACAAAAAAAAGTTAATTAGTTGTTATTGATTTGTGCATTGTAGTTGAAATGTTTGTTACCCTAGAGGAAATTTAACTACAGTGTTATAAAGCATGGACTTAGCAAATTTAGTCTTCTGTGTCTGAAGATTCTGCAGTACTATCATTGGTTCATTATCTGATGTGCCATCTTCAGTACCACTCATATAGTTAGTACTGCAGCACTCTAAATAAAACATACAAGATGGCTTTCAGAAATATACGGACAATTTCCTGTTTGCTGAGAATTAGGTTCCCAGTGCACAAGAAGACAATGCCCAATCATATGATACTGGTGGATACACTGTTGCTGTTTACCTTTTGCACAGGGTAATGATCAGAATTATACCACATAACAATTGCATAATGAATGTTATAAACCAATTTTTGAACTGAAAACACATGCAATGGTTTTTGTGGTGGTGACAATTACACAGTGAAATATGGTATCCTACTGAGATATAAAAGTTAAATAAACATTTCTTATAGCACACTGAAGATTTAATATGTAAATAATATGCATTCAGTAAAACCTGATTATTACATTATCAAAATAAGTTATTCTATCTGGGGCAATAAAAGGGTTAAGACGAGTGTTTCTTCACCCTTGTGCTATATTTCTTTTCTGTAGGAATTTCAACATTAAAAAAAAAAAAAGTGGTTGTTATGGTTTGAATGTGAGATGTTCCACCAAAAGCTCATGTGTGACAATTCGGGAAGGCTGAGGTGAAATGATAAGAGTTATAAAAGCCTTAACATAATCAATGAGTTAATCCCCTTGGGCGGCAGAGTGTGGCTGGAGGAGGTAGGTCAACGGTGTGTGTGTGTGTGTGTGTCTGTCTGTCTTTGGGGTATATATTCTGTATCTGGCCTGAAGTTATTGCTCTGTTTTGCTTCTCAATGTGATGCCTTGAGCTCTCTCTGGAGCCATGCCAGTCACCATGCGCAGGCCTCTTATGGACTAAGACCTTCAAAACCATGAGCCCTAAAAAAACAAACACTTTTCCTCCTAAAATTGTCATGTCACATCATTTGATCACAGAGACAAAAAGCTGACTAAAACAGGGGTAAAGATGTACATCACTTGTCAACTATAAAAATGGCAATTTGAAATGGATCCATCTAACTTTAAGTAAAACATGTAAAATAGTGTTCACCTAAGAATGACCTGTTTTACCTTACAACCACAGGGTATCTTGAACTCTCTATAACCTTTATCACCCATTGCTAACATAATAAAAACATTAAAAAAAGCTTTTTAAAAATATTATAAGTTCATAGTTAAGTCTAATGCAAATTACTCACTTGACATAAAATTATAAAAGTCCTTGTACCATAAATGCATTAGCCAGTCTTTCTTTCAATTACTTTGATAAAACATCTGAGGCAATTTAATTTTATAAAGGGGTTTATTTAGATCACAGATCTGGAGGTTCAAGAACATGGTGCCCACATCAGATCTTAGCTACATCACATGATGGCAAGAGACATCACATCAACAGACAGGAAGTCAGAGAGAGCTGGGTGGGACCAGGCACAGGCATTTAACAACCCTTACTGCAGAACTTCTTAATCCATTTTGAGAGCATACATAGATAGGCCTCAATCTCTTCAAGGTTCACTCTACCCCTCAGTACTGAAATACAAAAGACCAACCTTCCAATACAGGAATCTCTAGGGGGCAATATTTATACCACAGCAACAAATTATATCATTCTCTGAATTTTGCACTCTTTATATTTGTAGGAAAAAAACAATAATGGTAATTCTAGTATAGAAAATAAAGAGTTAAATATTATCAGTGTATAATGTCACAAGGACACCTGGTCATTAAAATTTCTGTATTCATTTTTGAGTATTTTATAGATTCTGGATATGAGACCCTTGTCTGAGGAATCAAAGTCCATGATACTCTCCATTTCTGTAGGAAACCTCTTGACTCTTTTGATTGTTTCCTTGGCAGTACAAAAGCTTTTTAGCTTTATGACATCCCATTCACTGATTTTTGACTTTACTTCCTTCGCTTTCGGAGACCTGTTGAGAAA
>PVKS010010103.1:0-61389 GCA_004027875.1 Aplodontia rufa | reverse complement strand
TTATTTTTAGTATTTGTCAGAAAGAGGAAACAGACTGCAGTGCATTTATTCTTAAGGCAGGAGCCAATGAGGGGCCAAGCCAATCTAGGTGCTCTGTTCCACGCAGACATTCCAGAACCCAGGCTTCTGACAGCTGCGTCATCCTTAAGTGGTAATTTTTCAGTCACTCTCCTAATATCTGCATAATATACAGGAAAGATAAAGAAGGATCATTTGCAGATTTCATAGGCCAGGTCTTGAAATGACAGCCATCACTCCCATCCTATTTCACTGATTAGGACTCAGTGAACAGCAACATCAAACTGCAGGGTAGGCTAGGAAACAATTTCTCTGTCAGCATAAGGAGGAATGGGTTTGATGTTTAGCTAGTGGTCTGCCGCATTGCCCTTTGCACTCACTAATCTATAAACTCCGTGAGGTCAGGATGAAGTTTCTCTTACTCTTTACTTCATCCCCAGTGCTGGTGCACAGTAGACATCCATTTGCTGGATACATGAAAGCATGCATATCACTGTGCATATCTTGCCTGAAAGTATTTTTATTCCCATCCTTCTCTTGGCTGCCCATTATAAATTCCCCATGCAGCATCTTCTGAGACAGTCCCTAACATGTCTCTTCATATTTGACAATCTTCCTGAAACCATGGTGCAGTAAGCTTCTCTTTGAAATCCACTGTCAGGCTGCGTGGCAGAATCCATTATGGTGAAAAATCTCTGGATTTGTACTACTTTTAGATGCAAAAATCAGAATATCAATTTATTTATTTACCATAGATAATTTCCCGAGTTTTCATTACCCATGTTCTCTTTATGTAAAGCATGTACTTACCCCAAATTGAGGAACTTGGGAAGCTGGGATGCTAATCGCTACTAAGTAAAGCTTGAGGATAAATTCGCATATTAGCTATCATCCTGGAAAGGTATTGTTATGAATATTATATGCATTGCGCAGCACTTTATAAGGATAGAGAGAAATTACTTTTTTATTACAATTGAAAGAATAACTGTTTCTCCTGAAAAATTTACTTACTCTATGATGTTCGTCAATCACATAAAATATACTTTTATTTCTTAACAGTTGCATTAGAAAGTTCGAACCAAATATGGAGCTACATCAAGTAAAAGTAAGAACATTAAGAACTGCAATTTGGTTAGGTGTGGTGGTGCATGCCCATATTCCCAGCAATTCAGGAGACCCAGATGAGAGGATTGCAAGTTTGAGGCCTGTCTCTGCAACTTAGTGAGACCCCCAGCAACTTACCAACACCCTGTCTTAAATTAAAAAATTAAAAGGGCTGGGGATGTAGCCCAGTGGTAGAACACCCTTGGATTCAATCCCCAGTAACTACAAACCCCCCACCAAAAAAAAAGAAGCACACTGAGGTTTCAACAGCATACGACGTATTTTTCTAAAGATATTTCAATTTTCCTTGTTTTCTCTTTTTATTCACTATTTAAATGTATTTATATTGTATATTAATGTAAACAACCTTAAGTATGCTTTGGAACAAAAGAGAGACACACATAAATAAAGCATTTAAATTTGACTTTCAAGCATTCTCTTTAATCTACCTTGTTCCTTCACCTACAGAGATATTTTCAAGTGAATATGAATCCTTCTCATTTCTGAGGGGAGATAAGAAGGAAGAGAATGAAAAATTAATGGACTGTAAAGATAGAGGTGAATTGGCAAAACAAAAATTGAAGGAAATATGAAACCACATTTTGTAGGTAGAAGTACTGTATATTGCTATGAAAATTCACTGTAGAGCAAGTTTCATGAGGACAGGAACCTTAGCTTCATTTTTTATTGCCATATCTCCAGCACATCTAATGGTCTGGCACACAGTAGTTCTTGAAGCAGTGTATTTTTAAAGTATGAATATGATACATTTGTGTTTAGGAGCACTGGGTTAGTAGCCAAGAAATGATGTTGAGTATTGATTATGTAACCACAAGCGCACAGTCTTTGGATGGATTCATCAGTTATAAAATGAGGCTATGAGACTGTATCCACTACGATTCTTTCCAGTTCTAATAGAGCATGTTCCTGTAAATCTAATGGCATAGTTAAACATGTGAATGCAAATACCTATAACAATTTGGGAATTTTGTTTTCAAAATAGGATATCCAGCTACACCCTCAGTGGCTCTCGTGGATGTGGGTGTGTGGACGTCAGGTGCCACACCACCAAGTGAGTATAGCAATGCTGTCCTCCTGTGCTCTCAGACAACACCCACGCTTTGCTATAAGTTCTGTAGAGCTGAGGTTTGAACAAAAGACTACATTTTTCATTTGATATTGATATTGTGGCTGGCTTTGAGTTACTCTGCTGTGACTATCTATTGATATGACAATTCCTGAAATGTTAAAAATAAGGGTTGATGATTTGTTATTATATTGCACCTTTCGTTCCTCAAGGATTTTAAGGCAATATTAAAGTAATCTTCCCAACACTCCTGATGATCTGAGTTGGTGACAAGAATGAAAAAGAAAAAGAAGGAAAGCAAATCAGTAACAGTTGGCATTAAACACAAACCGGAGAGCTTCTACTTAATAACACCTTGTGTTTCTGCATAGAGAGGCACAGTTTTAATTTTGGATCTCCCCAAAGTCACACAGATTAAAAATTCAGCACATCAAAGCAAAATTCGATTATAGCTTTATTAAAAACGTTGAATTCTGAAAGTAACTTTGTCTTTCAGGCAGCAATTCCAATGTGACCACCCAAGGCTTCAGCTACTCCTTGACTTCCAGTGGAACAGACACCAAAAAACGTTGAGTATAACCATGAGTCCCCTGAAGTCCTCTATGCCTCTTTCGTTCATCCAGCATATATATTAAATAACCACTATGGACTTGGTTCATAATCGTGTTCACAAATATTTACAAAGCATCTATCGTGCCTAAAGCATAGAGCCAGGTGCTGGGAATATACCAGTGAACCAAATAGATGTAAGCTCCAAGTTCTCTTGGCTGAGAAACAAATAGTGATAGACGGTATGGAGAAGACCAAGCAGGTCAGGGACACAATGGGGAGGGTGGGCAGCCATTGAAACAGGGTGGTCTCAAGAGGTCTCACAGAGGAAGCTGACATCTGAGCAAAAATGCGACCAATCAGGCTGACAGAGCATGCTCTGACCACAGGTGAGGAAAGAGCAAACTGGCCAAAATATGCATGTCACCAATAAAAATGAAAGGAGGAGCCCAGTCCAAGACACGGAATGGTTTCATTAGTACTATTAATCCAGCCAACTAGCAGCTGCTCTGCAGGTGCTATTTAGCAGGTATTGGCAATGCCTGAAAAGGAAACACACTGCCTCTTAGTGGTGTAAAACAAAGATCAATGTAGTGGGGAAGTGGAAAAGAAGGTGGCTGGAGCAAAGAGGAAATAGGACACTAGGTGCCTTAGGTACAGAACTCTGGATTAACTTGCACAGAGAGTAGGTATGTGTGTCTTCTCTGAGAGTGCTTAAATTGTACATCTGAAACCGTTAGAAGTTGTTCATGCTCTCTGGCTCAGCCATGTCACTGCTGGGAATTTGTCTGTAGGAAATGAAGAGAGAAAAGGAATATGTATAATGGCATTATTTATTTTATCTCTTTGATGGAACCTGTACTCACAGATTTGGGCTAATCATAATCTTTAATTCATAACACATTCATCATTAGTCAACGCATGACTCTTAGTAATTTAACATATTTCTCTTAATAAATATGTTAATAAGATAATAGATACCTGTGAATTCAGTGGCCAAATACAACATCTAAAAAGGCAGTATTCAGAAGGGAGAGCAAAGAAAGAGATTCACAAATAAATAGAATTTAGACGTAATGTCAAGATGGCATGGCAAATTAACTGTGAAAAGAAGGGATTGTTTAGCAAAAGGACACTAAAACTGCACCCTTATCATGAACACTGCACAAAGATAAACTGCATCGAGTTTAAGATATTTATGTCCAAAGGAAAACATTAAAACACATAATAAAGACAAGCTTCAACTTCTTCCTGGCTCTGGAGTATGGAAAGGCTTAATGAAGAGACACAAATGGCTAACCATAAAAAAAAGATTGAAAAAGATTGAAAAATTAAAATAGCATTAAGAAACCTGTGTTCATTGAAATAATGTATCTTTTTTTTTTTTGGTAGTACAGATTGAACCCAGGGCCTTACTCCTGCTGGCAAGTGCTCTGACACTGAGCTACATTCCCAGACTGTTTTTTAAAGTTTTATTTTGAAATAAGGTCTCCTAATTTGCACAGGCTGTCCTCAATATGGCCTCAAATTTGGCTATCCTCCTGCTTCAGCCTCCCAAGTAGCAAAGATTACAGGCATGCATCACCATGCCTAGCTTCATCAAAAGTTATCTTAAATAAAGTTTAAAAAGCAAGCTCTAATATGGGAAAAAATAATTTCCACAAAACTTTATGTCAAGAGTATGGAAAGAATGTTTAGAAGTCAACAATAAAGACAAAAAGCAATACAAAAGTTTCATCACAAAACATGAAACAAGTGGCTGGAAACATCTACCGAGCTGCTCAACCTCATTAGTCATTAAGAAATGTAAATAAAAACTAGAACGGCAGCAGCAAGACTTTTTACACACAATCCATTAGCAAAAAGGGAGTCCGGTGTTGCTAAGTATCGTTTTAGCAATACGATTTCACGTCCATCGCTGGTGGGAGTACAGATCTGTACCACTTTGGCATTACATTTTAAAGCTGACCGTGTGCACCCCTTACAATCTGATCATTCTATTTCTAGATATATACTCCACTCCCCGAATAGTTCAGGTACACAAGAGATGAACACAAATGACAAATGTTGAGAGAAAACACTGTTAATATAGAAAAAGCTCAATATACTCTAAATAGCCATAGTCAGGAGAACAGATACATAAATTGTAATATACTCATATAATAATATATTATACAGCAATAAAACAATGAGTGAATAATAGCCATACAAAAGAACATGAGTGAATCTTTTGTTTTTCCTCTTTATGTGCATTATGGTTGTTCATAATGATGGGATTCATTGTTATGCATTGGTACACACAATATAACAATATAATTTGGCCAGTATCACTCCCCAGCACTTCCCTGCTTCCCTCCTCCTATCCCCGGCCCCTTCTGCTACTGAGCTCCCTTTGATTTTCATGAGATGCTCACCCCCACCCTACTCCAGCTTTCTTTTCCTTTTTCCAGCATGAGTAAATCCTAATAATATCTTGTTGACTCAACAAAGTAAATACCGGGTAACTACAATATATGATTTGTTTTTTCTAAAATAAAATGTAAAACTAAGTATAACCAAGGACCATATGGCTTAGGCATAGTATGTGATAAAAATTTTAAACAATATAAATGAATAATGAGCACAATATTCGGGACAGCATTTTATTTTGATGGAAATGTAAGGAATGGAACAGGTAGAACACATTCATAGTGTTATTTACAATAGACCCAAATCTGTGTATATGAATAGGAGCAAGGGGATGTGAAGGAAAAGCAGACCAATAATAAAAAATGTCAAATAGGATGAGGTCTTAACTCAGTGAAATATTGTAAAGCCGGACAAAGCAATAGGCATGATGTGCTCAGCTAGCCAATATATCTTATCATACAGAAAAAGGTAAGAGCTAGAAAGTGTTGACCAGTCAGATACAGGCTGACAATGAAAACATTAGTGACATCGAAGATGAAAGTCTGTTCACAGATTTGCATATATGCTACATGGTGTTAACACAGAATTGAGTCATGTGTGTATCATGCTGAAAATCCCAACTTTATCTGCAATAGTTCTTTGTCATCCTTTTTTTTTTTTTAGGTTATAGTATAAGGAATTTCCATGATATCTTTCATGTTTACTTGTAGCAGCAGTCTCTAAAATAATGCCTGGCACACTAATTATAGATAAATAGGTAAATGAGTTGAAACTTGTTGGCTATAGGATAGAAATAAGGAAGAGAGAGAAATAAAAATTTATCAGACAAGTTATAGGAAAAAAATGACCTCTAAGTTAAATTTGTGCTATGATTAATCATAAATTATCCCATATCTTAATTATCAGCATACTACTTTTCAATGTCTGATGTTTTCTCTACTTTATGCATTCAGTCTTTTATTGAAATTAGGTAAGAATGTAGGATACACTAGTACAGAGACCTAAGCCCTTTTATATTTTAGTTACAGCAGTAATCCAATGTCTATCATAATGACAGGCATCCAACAGTACTCAACAGACATTTTTTTTAAATAATCAAAGAATGAACATATATACCCAAAGACAAAGAAGAAAACATAAACATGTACACAGTGAAAAGGAATTATCTGCTTAATTGGAAATTTTGAGCTTTTGGGGTTTTTTAAAAATTGTTATTATAAGCCTGGTGTGGTGGTACATGTCTGTAATCCCAGTGGCCTAGGAGGCTAAAGCAGGAGGATATCAAGTTCAGAGTCAGACTCTGCAACGTAGCAAGGCCCCACACAACCTAACAAGACCCTGTCTCAAAATAAAAAATAAAAAGGGGTGGGGATGTGGCACAGTGGTTAAGCACCCCAGGTTCAATCCCTGGTACAAAACAAAAAAATTACTGTAATATCATGTGTGCTAGAAGAAAGAGAGAGAGAGAGAGAGAGAGAGATCTTTGTCATTCATCCTCTACATTAGTATGAAGCATAGAAATCACCCAAGGTACTTTCTGCCCCAGAATCTAGAAAACTAAAAAAAAAAGGTGCTTAAAAGTCTTATTTTATAATTTTTGCAGTATATTCTTAGTCTTTTTAATAGATTTCATAATGAAATGAACTACCACGATCCTTCACATTTTCTGTCCTTTTCTATTTGGAAACTTCATTTATCCTTGGACATCTCTTTTATCTTCATTTTATAATTAAAGTGACCTTAGAAATGGTAAAATTCAGAAAGGGACTGTAAAGCCCATCAAAGGATTCTTCTCTATGTAGACTTGCATCATCACTTCTGCAAGAATAAGAGGAGCTTGTTAATTCATCACCATTTTTTATCCATAAACCTAGAGGAAAAAAAAAAACTCTGCAGTGTGTTATTCTATTTGTAATAATTCAAAAAACACATTAGGATCCAACAAGTTAAAATTGGTTGCTCACTTCCAAACTGTTTTTGAAACATGTTTCTACGCGTTAGATTGGATGTAATGTGACATCCAATATTGCATTTGGCAAGATTCATGACAGGCATTGGTAATGGGATTTTTCTTCCCTCCCAGTATGTTTATTTCAACAGATTTATGAAATGCTTAGAAGCAAAAAAGAGAATGATAATGGATAGATTTCTGGTGAAATAAACCCACTATTAGTGTTTCTAGGGCCTTTGTTGTTTGTGAACATGTTCTGTGAGACATTTGGCTTGTATGTATTTGAATGTCACTACACTGTTCTCAGCACATTGCATTTATCTACATTTATAAGAATAGGCTTCAATGTATTTTTGTTAATTTTGTCATTCTGTTTATCAACCTGAAGAGGGCTAGGCTGAGATTCAAGAATATTGGAATCTGATCTTAGTTCAACTTCCAAGTTTCCTACAGTCTGGAACAGAAATGCATTATTTTACTTTAACCAACTATAAAATGGGAATACTCAATCGGACCATCTTAATACCCAAAATGTACAAGGTTAATGACATCTTGGAACACAAATTCATCCTGACCTTCAGGTGGTCAGGCCATGGAATAGAAAATTGAATCTTAATTACTTTTTTCTTTCTGATTTCCTTTGCCACTCATGTGGTCGCAGTAAGGCTTAAAGCTACCCTGAAATCTAAGTTAGAGAAAAAAAAGTGATGTGAGCTTCCATGGGCCCTTAAGCCTCTAACTCATCCCATTACCAAAGTCAACGAGCTCAAACTCACCATACACACACACACACACACACACACACACACACACACACCTGGGCCTCAGAGTACCTGTTACTGACCTCAAAAGAGACTTCATCTTTGACTATGCATTCCTTATTCCTCAAAATTTATATATACTTCCCCTAAAACTTATCAATGTATTTCTTACTCCCTTACTCCATCTCTGGCTAATTCTTTTTTGGCTCTTCATACCTGAGCCTAATGATTTCACAGCAACCCTTGTATATTCCTTAGGCAGAGGGAGGTGGAAAGGCCAGAGTTGAGGAATTGAGAGTCGGTGGCAGGAGCATACCAGTGCCAGGATCTACAGCAGTGATGAGCCTGGCTTCAAGTTTTAGGTTACAGGACAATTCTCATAGTCATTATGTTCCCTCTTGACGATCTTTAAATTTTTTAAACTCATTGTTTTTGTTCTCAGATTCTAGAATCTCATGTGTCTCAACTCACATTCTGTTCTCCTCTTCTCTAAAACACTATTCTCCTTAAAATCTTTCACATAGTTCCTTTTAGATCACTCTCAAATTAAAGATTTGTTCCTCTGATTTAAAATATTATTTTATGGACTGGTGCAGCGGCACACATCTGTAATCCCAGAAACAGGAGGCTGAGGCAAGAGGATCCTAAGTTCAAAGCCAGTCTCAGCAACTTAGTGAGGTCCTAAGTAAATTAGGGTGACCCATTCTCAAAATAAAAATGAAAAGGACTGATAATGTGGCTCAATAATGAAGCACCCCTGGATTCAATCCCCACTTCAAAATATTTTTCTGTCTTCTGTTAAAATACTGTGGGAGAGGGGGTCATGGCTTTCTCCATGGCAGAGGCACAAACTCTGCACTTCCAAAGCCTGTGAGTGTCACCTTCTTTTCATGGTTGGGAAGAGTGTGAGGGCCTCACCCATGCACTGGGTGGTCATGACAAGAGGGGGCACGGTGGCCAGCACCAGTATGTGCATCATGGTGGCATGGGTGCTGCCGCCTCAGTGCAGATGCCACTTGAAGAGAAGATGGGAAAGAAGCTCAGGATCCACCAAATCCCTGTGCCCAGGCCCTGCTTCTCCAGGTATTGTTTTCCCCCTCTGCCATTGTTTTAGGACATAGTCAATAACATAAGAAAAAGAATGCCTTAAGGAAGAATGAACAACCAGGAAATGTCTCATCAATAATCTACTTCATACGTAAAACTGTGCCAGAATTCTGCTAACATTCAGTTCACATCAAGAGCCCTGTAAGGGTAACAGAAACAGGTAAATTATCTGTTGTTTTATCAAAAGAACTTCTGAGCTTCAAACAGTAGTGGCCTCTAAGTAAGTTCTCCAACAAAGGGGAAAGATTGCTATTTGTCATAATGTTATTAACACCTGTAAATTGGTCATAAGTGGAAGTCAAGAGTTGCTGCATCTAAAGGAAAAAATACTATACTATTGAAGTCGATGCAACTTTACCATAGACGAGAAGGCACCATTCCATGTTGTACAAGCTTCACCAAGTGCTTAATGTAAAGAAATGGCAGAAGATTCTACCATTACACTCAAGTAGGCTATACAAATTTACTTGAGAAACTCTAACAACCCGGTATCCCTGTGTTCACATTTTTGGGTAATATTGGTGATATACAAGACAAGGCTATTGATCAAGCTGGTGTTTACCATACAAATGTCAAAGTGATATTTATTCATTGGTTTGGAGTAAAATGGATGCTCAAAGGAATTAAAGGGTAATTAACTTCTATAGTTAACCAATATGATGGTGCCTTAAAGAACACAGAATATTTCAATCAAATAAAAGACAATCACTAAACTAAAAGATAATTTGGCTGAGAGATTCCCAAAGGAAATGTATGAATGGCAGAAGGAGTAATCAGTGTTTAATACATTCTGAGAATTAGGTACCTTAATGACGGGTGTAGGTTTTGAGAAAGTCAGTGCTTTAGTGAAAGATGAATCGTTGAAGGTAGCCAACTCTTTCTTACACGGTATTCTATAAACAACCATCCTTCAGGAAGACCTTTCTTCTGTGTGAACAGTTGATATAAAACTGTTTCTCTTCATCTTACTGGAAGACTGTTACTTATATTTTTGGTCCTGAAGTTTCTCTTTTACATTACTTAAATATTTTCAGACATGTCGAATCCATCAAATGAGATCTCTTTTTTCTTCACCTCCCTCACATCTCGCCACCAGTCTTCACTACGATTTTTTAAAATCAGATATAAAATAGCAATTCTTAAAGCCAAAGGCAGAAAAATCTCTCTTTACTTTTCCAAAGTGGATTTTGTAGTTCGATTTTATTATGTATCCTATTGGGGATCTTTTATGTTGGGAAAGGTTGTAGAAGTCTGAAAAGAAGTTTTATAAAATGGTCAAATAATTTGCATAGTTTTAAGTGTGTTTATGATTGGGTTGTGTTGTGCAGATGATATCATCATCTCCTAAAATTGTGCTATGTTGGATTATTTCATTCAGGGAAAATCAATATTGACCAGAAAAGACTGATTCTCTGTATTCAGTGAAAACCCTATTAATGTCCCCTTGTTAGTAATTATTACAAAATGTTCTATATTGATCTACCGATAATATACATGAAGGGGGAAATCTTTTTTGTTTCAAATGGCTATTTTCCTCAAAGGGATAGCACTTGTTTGACCCTTTTTACTTTAGCATAAATTAATTAATCCCATCCTTTCTTGCATATCTTAAAGAGATAAACACATCAAGCTCTGAAAATAAGTTAAAGGAGACACCACATAAAGCCAAAAACTGTAAGATTTATCCACAGTGGAATGCCTTCTTCACTATCTTACCTAAATCCAGGCCTGGTCACAGTTGCTTTTGAATTAATTTTTGCTCTTTGTCAATCGATTTTCTGGCTAATGGTTAATCATTAAAAATAAATAATATATTGGGGCTGGAGCAGTGGCTCAGCAGTTATGGCACGTGCCTGGCCTGCACGAGTACGCGAGTTCAAACCCCAGCACCACGTACACAATGAAGTCTTCGATCAACGAAGGCCACGTGAAAAACTAAATAAAAAATTGATTCTGTCTTTCTCTCTCTCACAGTCCCTTCTTTCTTTAAAAAAGATGAATATTATAAAATTCTCAGTTCATCCTCATCTAGGTATACACTTGGTACTCTACCTAGAATAAGCAAGCAAAACAATAGTCCAGGGTACTTGGAGCAAGGTCAAAGAATTATATTGAAGAAAGGAGTATGTTCTTGACTTCCTCAAACTCAACACAGAAACGTATGACAGATGTCCTGTGAACAATTCTTGAAAACACTGACTTGCATCTCTTGGGCCTGATGATGTAATCTGGTCAGAAACTGCAGCTACTATTTGACATATAGGGAGAAGAGGGAGTGGGGTTGAGTTTTAAGATTGTGTGTGTGTGTGTGTGTGTGTGCATGTGTGCACACATTGTTCATTTATTTTGGTCTTGACACAAAAGAAAACAATTAACCGGGAACATTATATACGTTGGTGTTTTAAATAAATGAGTATGTTACTACTCATTGCAAATGTACACTACTGTAGTTATTTTACTTAACGGTACTTTAACATACCAAATCCAGGTATGTGCCAAGAAGTGGATCTTTCTCTCCAAAGATGTAGTAATAAACTAAATGAGGTGATAGGACTATTTCAAAAGTCCTCTGTGCTGCGTTTGCTGCTGCCCCCTCAAGAAAAAGGTTTGCCTCTGAAGGACTTGAAAGTCCTCACCCACAGTTAACCATCGAGGCCTGTGACCATAGGAGTCTGATCATTCACTGTTGACACAGTTCAGTCTGCAGAGTTTAGCAAGCATGTCAGCTAACCCACAAGTACATACTATTTCCTTCCCTCATGCATGTTCTACCAGGGTCTGCAAAGTCCTTCTGGCACCTTTTCTTGACTAAAGATGACCATAACATGCCTGGGCTTTCATTATCTCCTATTCTTTTGTCTCATCAGTGGGTGGGCATGAGAGGAGTGGGACTATATGCTCTAGAGCTGGAGAAACTTCTATTACTGTTTTCTCGCTTACATTCTTCCTGTTTCAAGTAACTACTTAGGTCTGTACGTGTGACTGTAATAGAATACCACAGGCTGATCTGCAAAGAAAAGAAACGTATTTTCTCACAGTTCTGGAGGCTGGCAAGTTCAAGATCAGGCACTGGCACATGGTGAGGATGGTCTTGCTATGTTGTCACATGGCAGAAGGTGGAAGGGCACAGCTGAGCACTGCATGAAGCTTTTTTATGAGGGCCTTAGTCCTCATAAAAGCATGAGGGTGAGCCCTCAGGCCTACTTCTTAATGCTTTCACATTAGCAACAGATGGATTTTGGAGGGGCACTTTCAGACCATAGCAATGGCTATGATCAAAATCTTCCCAGTTAAAGACATTTGAACCCCAAGAAATCCGTCAACTCTCACTTTATCTTTGGACAATCTAATCTATGCTGCCCAATGACATTGCTTTAAGCAGTCTTTAGTATACTTTTTTATAATTATTATTTTCAGTTAATGGTTAAGTAGAGAGAATGGAGTGATTAATTGTATATAGATTAACTCTTCCAATATCTCCTTCCTTTAGAAGTTTCATGGATAACCAGTGAAACATACAGTTCATCCCCTTCAGAGGTTGGCTCAACACTTCATGGTGAGTGCATGGGGAAGATTTAGGGACGTGGAAGGTGGGGGTCGGCTTTATCTGAGCATAGGTGGAGAAACAAGAACTGGTAAGTCAATCTCAGGGATTTAAAAGTGCTTCTTGGTGATGAAATGACAATGAATAGAACCAAAATTCTTCTCACTCATTCAAAGAAAACCAGAGACCTAGCCTTAGATGTTTCTCTGTTTTATTTCAGTATGAAATCTACACAGTAACATTTGTGGTCAGTTATATTCATGAAAAAGTGCTTTTCATTTTTTCAATATTCCATTGCAGATAGAATGATTATTCAATATGGATTTGTCTAATGTTAATGTCACAAAGGAATTGTTATTAACCTTATCAAACATAATGGGGGGTCGAGAATTAGTATTTTGATCAGTTGATTCTGGTAAAACTAGAGAATAAGGTTAGGACCTCATCTTACCATGACCTCACTTAATACTACTTTGCCACACCACGTAATTTTTTTTTAAGATTCTTTTTTAAGATTCTTTAGCAGATATTGTTTCATTAATTGGAATTGTGCATTTTTTCCCTTTTCTTTAAACCAGTAGGAAATTTCACTCATTTGGTAGCTGTTAGACAAATTCCAGGCTCCCAGGCTTGCTGAAAATTGGTCCTTTAAAAGGTTTATATCTAATATTTTAGGGACATTCAGGCCACTCAAATTGAAATGTTTCCCAACAGTACATAAAATCCAATCACAATTTTATACCACTTGATCAGGTTGAGATGGTTCTTAGGATCAATTCAGATATTCCCTTTACATCCCTAGATGATGTCTTTACCGGTACAACTGGAGAATTTTCAGAAGCCCCCACATCAGCCAATGGATCAACTAATAACAATCATGTCCATATCACCAGTGAGTCATTTGCCATATATATGTTTTTAATTTTGTTTTATTCACTCAGCAAATATGTATTGAGTATTTTGCCAGGCACTATGCCGGTTGATGGGTATGCTGTATAATATTTTCCTCCTAAAGCTTATAATCTATTATAGAGGATAGATAGTAAATAAATAACCATATGATTAAATTTATTTGTGACAAGTGCTATCAAAAGGTGCCATCAGAGTCCAACTGACCTGATTTTAACGACAAAGCGGGAAATGCTCTGTATGATATTTAAATTAAAATCTGAAAAAAATATAAAAAGAATTAACCAGGTGAAAGTAGCAAGAAACACTCCAGGCCTGTGAAAACATAGTCTGAGGCAAGAAAGAGATTGTTTGAACAAAGAGTGCTCCTATAATTCAGCTAATAAACTTTTGCCAATGCAAAGTGCAATTTCTTATTTTATGCCACACAAAAGCTTCCCAAATGCCAGTTGTGATTATAAATTCATAGGTATGATTGACTCTCTCAGTTCAGTGGAGTTCACTTGTCCAATGAAATTTCCACTGGGTCCTCAGCGTATTTCATATGGAAAGTCAGACAGTTTTCAGATCATTGGAGCAGCATTCTGCACTCATCATGGCAAGGGAGCTGCAAACTAAAGTCCAACCAATATCCTTAAGACGTTGGTGCCCTAAAGAACCACCTAGTTTAGAGATGGGGCAGGACTGGAATTCTGCTTCTCCACTAAGACATTCCTGAGGAAATGCCCTCATTTTCTGCATTTGCAGGATAATTCATAAGCATTGATATAAGACATATTTAAAACTTTCTTCTTTCATGTGTCTAAATCTTGGGAGGTAAAATGTTACACCTCACCATACTACCAGTATAGAACCTAATAAAGTTTGCCCTGACCTAGTTAGAACTTGGTTCAGTCCTGAGTTGGCCACCTGTGTGATTGTCCTTTTGTGACCATGATACTGTAACAGTTTGCACTGTGACCGTTCTAGCCACCTGTGTAGTGTGCCACATCATCATGAATTATAGGATGATGTGAGCTTCCAGGGTACCCTCAGTGCTTCCTTTGACAGGGCTGAGGTAGGGTGAGCATCAGGAGGCCCTTGAATCCCTGCATGTGTGCTGTGTGAGGAGGAAAAGTCTTCAGCACTGATAACTGGTGCTAACATGACAATGTTCTACAATTGCAGCCCAAACTATGTGAAATAGAGGAAAGATTTGCTAACTGTTATCTTAAATCCAAGACTTTGGCCTTTTTTTTTTACACTTTTCTGTATGAAAAGTTGCAATAAAATCTAGGCAATAAAAGAGATTTAAAACCTTGTCTCCACCTGCAAGCAGTTAACCATCGAGTTGAAACAGTAAAAAAAAACTAACCCAGATAACTTTTCACCCACAAGATTGATCTCTGTAATTCAAATATCTAAAGATCTGTCTATAATGTAATGATTGTTAGTCATTTCTTGTTCATTATTGTTATTAGAAATAACAAAAGCATGAAAATAATTTAACCATCTAAGATTAAGAGGTCTAAATAAACTAATAAATTAGTAATTTATAAATGTATAAATAAATTCATATTATAATTAAGTTAATTTTACTAAATTATATCACATTTATAAAATAATAAATTGATTACATTTATAAATAAATTTGTGGATGAATAATAAAGGTAAATTAAACTAAATAAAGAGATTGGGGAATTAACTTGTCACATAATAGAATCAGGTAAATCTCTTGGCATTGTTGTGGAAAGGATTCCAAAAATGATTTTTAAGAAAAAGAGAACAGGGACAGAATCGTGTGGCAGTATGTCCTCAATTGTAATGAAAGGAATATGCGTACATGATACATATATACGGTGATGTAGTCATAGAAAATTGCTGGTAGGCTGCATAGTTAACTATTCAGTCCTTGTCTGAGTGCGACACAGCACCGGCAAGCCATCACAGCATAATCATAGTTGGTGAATACCCCTGTGGCCCTTAGAGAAAATACACTCCAGGTAGGGGATTTAGTTTAATCCTTTTTTTCCCTGAATGCCAAAGTTTGGCATCAAAGTTCATCTCTCTTGATACTCTTTTTAGGCATTGCAGTTACCAAGCCCGAAGGCAGAATGTCCTGGCCAGTGATCGTAGCAGCTTTGCTATTTTTCTGCTTGGCATCGTTTGGTCTTGGAGTGAGAAAATGGTGTCAATACCAAAAAGAAATGTGAGTATAATGCTAAAATATGTAGGAACTGGTAAGTTTTTATTACAAAATATGTACCTGATACAAAACGTTATTACTCTATGGCATTCCACTCATATCTCAATCAGCAAATAGGCTCACAGGAGCTCAGAGAGGGGATAAAGCTTTGCCAGCACCACACAGAAGGGACTACGCACACATTCCTGACTCGGTATTCCTGTCTTCGTTGGCCTGGTCAGACTGTAACACTCATCAGATGGAGCAAGTTAGTGGGCATGAAATGAGAACCGAGCCTCTCCTCACCACAGAACTAAAAGTGATTTTTCTATTAGTCTTCATTATTTTTTCATTTTCATGCATCTTTGAATTGCCTGGGCCCAGCTGGGCCCAGATGCTCAAGTGTGAAATTGAGTGAGAAAGGTAATTTTAAGAGATTTCCAGCTGCTTTTCATCAAAGAGAGTTTTTACTACCCTTTTCTTTTTTCCCCAAGGAGAAAAGAAAAAGGTTTGGGTTTCCCCTCTTTGTCTTATTGAAAGAGATTCCAAAATTCTTCTCCACACAACAATCAGAAGTGGCATGGAAGGTTAAGATCACTTTTCTTGGCTGCACCAATTTGGATGAGTCTGGATTCATCTATTTTATGGAAAACACTATGATACACCCTTTAATACACAGAGCTGATCTTCCACATGCTTGCTATGATCACCTGACAGAACAGTCACCATTGTGCCATGTACTCTTCTGCTTTTCTCAGAGTAAACTTAAAGGTACTATAACCAGTTCAGGGAGTGTTCCACAGTGAACAAAATATCACACCAGTGGTTAAAGTTCCATGTTCTTACCTAAGGATTACATCTTGTCCACTACAACATGACCTTAAGAAGTTTATCATTCCTCTGAGAAAACAAAAACACAAGTTTCTTGGAACTGAATCCAAATATATATATAATCTCCATTAAAGCATCCAAAAATCAGATAGTAAGGATGTAAGGATTTTGGAGATCTTTATATTAAAATGATCAAATTTGAATCTGAAAAACTGAATGGATTTTCATTGCTCTCTATTCAAATACCTGTGTTACACAAAGATAAGAAATTCATTCTCTATGTATGTGTGTCTGCATGTGTATGTGCTCTCACTCCTAAAACTAAGATGCTATAGGTTTCCAGGGTTTGGGAACTGTTGGAGTCATGAACATAAAATGCTTCCACATGTATTTCTTTCTCCTGCTTTCAATACAGCTGAGCCATTTGTACTGCTTAGTCCCACTCTAACCTGGATGCTTGATGCATTTCAGACAGAGATGAACTGACATATGAAATAATGCTTTGTACAGAGACAACATTAAGATATATACTGATTCAAGCAGAAAGGACTCAGGCATAATGCAGCCAGTACCAACCAACTCAGGGATTCAGAAGAGCTTTTCTTCCCACCTCTCAGGGATCCCTACAGTACACACTTGTAGGGATCTAGGGGCTGGAGCAGTGACTCAGCGATTATGGTGCTTGCCTAGCATGTGTAAGTACGTGAGTTCAAACCCCAGCACCACGTACAGGACAAAGTCTCAGAGAACTGAAAACCACACGAAAAACTAAATAAAATTGATTCCCTCTCTCTCTCTGTCCCTCTCTCTTAAAAAAAAAGAAAGAAAGAAAGAAAAAGAAAGGTAGGCTCATGTGAAAATTTCAGTTTTGTAGGAATTTGTCTCTGGAGGAATGTTTAACATACCTAAGAGAAAAAATTCCTCTATTAAAAGGCAGTTACATAGGGAATATGGATTCTGGTTCCAAGACTTCAATGAATCATCTGATTCCCTTGAGAAAATTCCTTAAAACTGATAAGTCTCAGTTTTATCTGTAGAGTGGTCACAATAATGCTTAATTCCTGAATACAAAATAAATGATGTTAAAAATGCTTTGAAAACTATAAAATTCCATATAAATTAACAGAATGAACATGGTGTTCAAGTATCTAACAAAACTAACAAGCATGTGGTTAAGTCAAGAAAAACTCTGAGAGAACTAAGTTAATATATCTCTTTCTTACTCTTTGGTCTCCTAATTAAAGAAAAAAACTCACATTCTTAGCATTGAAAGTGCAATGTTTTGTTCCTAGCATGGAAAGACCCCCACCTTTCAAGCCACCGCCACCTCCCATCAAGTACACATGCATTCAGGCGCCCATTGGACGTGATCTGCCTTGTCACGAGATGGAGATGCTCTAGTTCTTTGAGACTTTGCTATACAGCAGAACTCTGCTGGGATCCTATTGAAAAGATAGATATTGTTCTTTGTTAATATAATCACCCTCCAGCCAAGCCTCTGCTGCAGCTGAAATGGATGTCAGGAGCTAGTGAATAACCTGTTTTCACAGCAGCTTGCCCGGTGAGCATACGCCTGAAATTTCGACAAGAGTGAGAGGATAAGGCAATGCTCACACCCAATGCAACTGGTAGGAATTTTCTTGCTTATATAAGAGATGCTCATGAGATTGCTGTCATTAAAAAAATAATTACAGTCTTTTCACTTTTCATTTGAATTCTCTGATTGAGGGGACAAGAGTGATTTCAAGCATATGCCCATACGAGATTCACTCCTGGATATCTTCCAACACCCTGAACTGTCTACCAAATTCATGATCATCTCTGACTTTTGTTGGATTCCCTAAGAAAATTTCAAGAAGAAAATGTGAAAGTTCTAGCAAATTCCCCCAAAGGATGAAGAGGTACAGTTTGTCTTCATACTGAAATTCTGTAGGAAAACAAAAGAGCCTGCTCAAGAATCATATTTTCAATGCTCTCCCACCCCTCTTCTCATCATGTTGAGCCATGGTTCCTGCCTCATGGATCAGATGAGAGACCAAAGAGACAACTAGGAACAACCAAATAGTCTGCTAGATAGAAGATTTCATGGGCCTGTAATATTTTATGAGGTTGTATGTGTGTGTGTGTGTGTGTCTGTGTGTGTGTATTGAACTGCTACCAAACTGTTACATATGTAAGCAGAAATCAAGCCCCAAGCTCACTCGTCTACTTCCCATTGTTCTCTTTTTCATCTGGGGACTTTCTTGTTCATCCAACCTGCCTATTTTGATCTGTCTTAAAATAGATTAGAGCATCAAGTCGGACTAGCACTGATAAATTAAGCCCACTTCTACCAATCTTTTACAAAATAATTCAAGCAGAATGTAGAGGTGGTGGTAGAGAAATCTAATTAGCCAGATGTGCTCTGTGTTCAGCAACAGTTTGTGAATGAATAAATTACTAATCCCCCTTGTCCCTCTAGACCTCCCCCAACTCCTTGCCCCAGGAGGAGAGGACAGATGTTGTTGACAGATACAAAGATGGGCAAATTCTAGGTGGACTTTCATCCTAAAAGGAACCTTTTGTGTTCATCTACTGTATTCTTATCCCTGACTGAACATGAAATAACTTAGGTGTTTGCATTTATTTCTTTAGCATTTATATTTTTTAATACCATTACTGTCCCATTCCCAATCAATTAAATTAGTATCTCTGAAGAGTTAAGTACAGGCATCAACACTCTTAGACGATTCCCAGGATCAGCCAAAGTGGAGGACTGCTGAGCTGGGGGCATCCTTGCTCACTGATTGGAATAGCAGTTAGATACTTGGCTCTTGTGGTGGCCAGCCTCCAGGATGACATCCAGCGATGCCACACCCTATAATGTCCCTCTGAACACTGAATACAATTGACTTGTGAAACCAGAGCCAGGATGTATGTGAAGCAAGTGGGACATCAAGGGTGCAAAATTAAAGGAGTAATTCACACTGAGGTTCCTATACTTGCACCATCTTGAGAGTGATTGCCCAGCCTGGCCCTGGCATAACCAATAAGATACTACAGAAGAGGGCACAGTATGATGTCCACTGATGAATCATAAAGTGTGTTGTAGCTCCCACTTTGATCTTGCTTTGATCACTGGCTCTGGAGGAAACCTATTTCAATGCCATAATGACATGCAAGATGGCCCTATTGAGGTCCATCTCTGAAGGAACTGGGGCCTCCTATAAACAGCAAGCATGGACCTGCTAGTCATGAAAGTGAGCCACCTGGGGAGCTGCTCCTCCTCTCCTACCCAGGTAACTACAATCTCAACGATCTTTTGACTGTAACCTCATGAGGGCAAGAACCACTCAGCTAAGTATTTTTTTCTTTTTCTTAAATTTCTGACCCATGGACACTATGAGAGAAGAAAAGCTTATTGTTCAACACCACCAAATCTGGATATAATTTGTTACTTAGCAATAGATAACCAATATATCTCAATAAATGGAAAAATAAACTGGTGTTTGCCTGCTTTAGTTATCCTTAATTCTTCATTAGTTCTCAAGTTATAATCATTTGCTTCATAAATATAACTGTTGCTTTATATGGATAGTTATTTTTATTTAGTCCAACTTAGTCAGCAGTAATTTGAGTAAATGTTAGTGTGATTTTATTTATTGTTCCATTAGGAGACATGAATAAAAGTAGAATCATCAGGGTAAAAAGAGGCAGAGTTGGAGATATATGGATTGTTTCACTAAAAGGAAGAACAGTTTCTTGTTACAACAAAAGTCCAGATAATTTTTCATTCACATGACAAGTGTAAAGAGTTAATTTTTTGTCTGTTTTTTTTCCCTTTATTTATTTGTGAATGCAGTGCTAGGGATCAAGCCCAGATCTTGCACATGCCAGGCACACGCTCTACCACTGAATCATCTCTCCAGCCCACGATTCTTTTTTCTTGCACTGGGGATCAGAGCCAGGAGCATTCTACCACAGAGTTACATCCCCAGTCCTTTAACTTTTTTTTTCTAAAAGAGAGAGACAGTGAGAGAGAGAAAGAGAGAATCAATTTTATTTAGTTTTTCATGTGGCTTTCATTGCTCCAATACTTTGCTGTGTACGTAGTGCTGGGGTTCGAACCCATGGACTTGCGCATGCAAGGCAAGAACAGCAACCACTGAGCCACCGCTCCAGACCCTGAACTGGAACTTTTGATCCTTCTGCCTCAGCCTTCTAAGTCTCTAGAATTACAGGCACGTGCTCCCATGCCTGGCCTACTCTTCTTTGAAATGCCTTATTTGGTCTCATTTAGTTTTGTAAATAAGTCCTGGTCAGCACTTGTAAATTCATCTGCCACTCATATAGAGTAAGCAGTTGTTTATCCATGGAGGGATGCTCAGTCAGTGGTTCAGAGGAACTTTTCACAAACCTGCGAAACAGAAGGGCTCCATATGCTTTTTAGGCAATGCTGTGAACTCAACATCCCTCATTTGATCAAAATGACTGTATAATATGCTCCTTAAGTTGTGAGCAAATTCTTAAACCAGCACCTCTTCTCTCTAGAAATAGATTTAGCAATGTCCCACAGAAAAAGCAACCACACAAAACTCTAGTTCCTAAAATGCATGCCTTCATTGCCACCTCCATTTTCACTAAGTCATATGTAAATTTTTTTTAAAAATTACTGATTTCCAAAGAACTGTATTAGACAACATTATTATCCAGAAATAACGATTTTCTTTTCCTCCTTGCTCCATGAGCACACCTTGACTTTGGGTTTGCCTATGAAACTTGTTTTGAGCAATGGAATACCATGAGCATGGCTAAACCAAGGCTTAAAAAATGCTTTGTGAATAGACTTACTCTCTTGTTCTCTGCCATTGCCATAAGACGATTTTCAGGCTAGTGTGCTTATACCAAGATGAAGAAGAGAGACACATGGAGTAGGTCAGAACCATTCAAAAGCCAAGACTAGTCTCAATCAGCCAACCCCAGCCTACCTACTTCAACAGGTGCATGTGCTAAACACAGTTATAGCATGGATATTCTGTGACTGCTACACAGCATTATTCAGGCAATAGTTAACCTATACATATAGCTTCAGAAGAAGGCACATTTTAGCTCATGTGTTAGTGCCTGTGCTGAAGGATAATGTACATTTGTTAAAAAAAAAAAAGTCTTTCCTTCAGTACGACATAAGTTTGGTTTTAACTGAAGAAGACATAATTGGCTTCACCAAATTAATTTTGCATTACAGGTCTTTAAAATTATAGAACATTTATAGTCAGGATAGGTAACAGAGGTCATTTTACAAATAAAGAGTTAAAGACTCTGTGTAACTGACTGACCTAAGTTCCCACAATTGGAAGTGGTAAAACCACAATGATGACCCAGCTCTCTGACAACCATCTAGGTGCGATCAATCTGTATTTGCTTTGGTGTCTCTTTCTACCTACAGACAAGAACTGTTTTGTATGTATTTAAGTAAATATTGATTTTTTAAAACCCAGGTAATATCTTCCAAAGCTTGTGACAGAAAACAAAGGAAATAATTGATCCCTGGGGGCAGGATGGCCTAAGAAGTGCCAAAACATAACTAGGAAATGAAAAGAGAAAAGAAAGTAATCAAAATCAGAAGTTGAAAAGAGAGCTTAGAGAAACTTTTCAGGACCAGAGATGGTGAAGATGATATTTCTCAGAAGTCCCCAGTAGACCAGAGGTTCTCAAAGGCATCCTATGGTGCCCTGAATTAGAAGAATGGCTCTGACTTAAACCTGAAAGCTGAATCTGCAGAAATACAGAAACTCCGTTCTCTCTGAAATGAGAGCTGAAACGCATAGTATAACAGAGTTCTTAAAAATGGCAATCTTGGCTATGCCAACAGCTAAGGATGACAGTCCAGCAGAGACAGTGAAATCTACCACCTCGGGAGAAAAAGACATTCACTGGCAGAAAGGAGCCATTGTTCTAGCCAGAAGTACATGGTGAGATGACGGGAACAGTGAGGTTTATTTTCCAGCTCCTTCAAAGAGGCTTTCCTCCTTGATTCTGTAACTACTAACAAGGATCTCAGCTGCATTCATGAAGAAAAGACAAGAATCTAGAAGAACGTGATCTTGGGCACAGTAAGGGTCAGGGACCACTTTTAGAATTATTCTTTAACCCCTTCACTAGAAGGTTGCACTAGCAACTTTGATGGGCCTTGACTGTTTTGTTCAGCTTTTTTGCTGCTGTGACCAAAAGACCTGACAAGACTAATTTTAGAGAAAGAAATGTTTATTTTAGGACTCATGGCTTCAGAGGTCTCAGACTTAACTCTGCTGTTCATTGCCAACTCAGTTGCTCCAGAACAGAGGAGTGGCAGAACAGCATGGCAGAAGAGAGTGGAGAAGGAAAGCAGCTGGGAGCATGGCATCAGGAAGCAGAGAGAGAGCTGTCCTCACCAGGACAAAATGTAAACTCCAAAGGCACACCCCCAGGGGCCCACCTCCCCCAGCCACAGCCAGCCTGCTCTCAGTTACCACTCAGTTAATCCCCACAAAGGGATTAATTCACTGATTGGATTTCACCTCTAAACCTTATTACATTGTCTCACACACAAACCTTTGTGGGAAAACACAAATATAAACAATAACATTGTCATTAACATAAGAAAAAGAGCACTAAAATCTAAATTTCTCTCCCCAGATGGCATCTCTGAACCCTTCAGTCCGTTACACCCTCTACCAGCTCTCCCTTAGATTCTTCATGTTTGTTTAAAGGCTCTGTGAGATTGCAATTATGGGGAAAGACACTGAGGATAATAAAGAGGAAGTGCAATGAATCCAATATCACAACATAAAGAACAGAACGTGGATGGGGCCATAACAGCTAGCCTGGGTAAATGCTGGGAGCCTGTGCACATTTGCACTCAGTTATGTCAGACTATCCTCATTTACTGTCCAAAAAAGATACCCCACCAAGTAAAACTCACTACAGTATAATACTACTCAGATTTTACCAGGAAGGGAGGATGGAGGGGATGAAACTATAGTCACATGGAGGATCTGATAGTCTGATAGTCTGAGAACAATGTATGAGAGTTAACCTCTCTATTCTGTTTCTCCTTCTCTCTCTCTGGTACTGGGGACTGAACCTAGGTGCACTTAACCACTGAGCCACATCTCCAGCCCTTTTTATTTTTTATTTTGAGACAGGGTCTTGCTAAGTTGCTTGAGACCTGGTTAAGTTGCTGAGGGTGGCTTTGAACTTGTGATCCACCTGCTTCATCCTCCAGAGTTGCTGGGAAAACAGGTGTGCACCACCACATCTGGTTGTGCTCTCTCTTTACCACATAAATATCTATTAATGATTACCAAGAAGATGAACTGAGATTTGAGAATTCTATCATGGTAGAACCATTTTTGTATCACTAATTTAGTCAGGGATAAGCATCATTCCACTCACAGAAAATTGGGTTGCATTGGATATTTCTTATATAGAAAGCTGTTGTGTTGATTCAATAGGACATTCTTTGATGACAAAGAGAATGGAATCTATAAATAAAGATTGATTTTAATTTTGTGGCTAATTAAACATATGACAAATGGGGGCTGGAGTAGTAGTTCAGCAGTTGGAGAACTTGCCTGGCATGTGTGAGAAGCCAGGTTTGAACCCCAGCACCACATATACAACTAAGTGTCCGAGAAACAAAGGCCAGATGAAAAACTAAATAGTTGATTCTCTATTTCTCTCTCCTTCTTTCTCTCTCTTAAATATATATATAAATATATATAAATTTATAAATATGTATAAATATATAAATTTATAAATATATATTTATACACACACACACATATATATATGACAAGTGATATTGCTGAATACCTCTTTTGGATGTGCACTTGAGGGAGAGGGGCCGTAGATTTCACACTCAAAAATATCTGAGAATTACTTATTGCCATCAGTGAGTGTAAGGATTCATTATATAAAATAGGTATTTAAACAAATATATAGTGCACAATGATACTTATAAAATAAAATTATGTACGAGGAAGAGAAACAAAGATGAGTGCATCGTTTCAGGGACAGAGTATGACACATATTTTTAGAAGACTTCAGAGAGGAAACTACCAATAGGGGCAAGGACATTACAGTGGACCCCTATTTGAAACACAGCAATAAGATTTAAAACCTTATCTAGGGATTATACCAGTCATGCAAAAAGGATTTGATGATACAAAATCACTTATGTAATTACTCATGTAAGTAGGACTAAAGCTCCCAGGAAGCAGAGGCAGGAAGAGACTGGAGCAAAGTTATAATTTCCAACAGCATATCTCCAAAGACTTGCTCCCTACAACTAGATTCCATCTCCTCCAGTTTCTACCACCTCCTGTAGTCTATTCAGCTATGAAATCCTCAATGGACAAATCCACTGATGAGATTAGGGCCCATGATCCAATCTCTTCTGAAGGCTCTACCTCTGAACACTGCTACATTGGGGACCAACTCTTCAACCCATGAGTCTTTGAGGGCTGCTCTATAGCCACACCATGCAATGCAAAATGATGCGACCACTAGAGAGAGATTTTTGATAATATCTAGCAAAAACACATACTAATTTATCCTTTGACCTAATAATTCCTCTGTAAGAATTATCCTATTGCTCTACTTCCGATAATATCAAATTATATATGCACAAACTTATTCTTGACATTATGATTTGTAAATGCAAAGGTTTTGAACCATCTAAATGTTCAAGCATAAGCGGTTGGTTGAATAAATCTTAGTAAATACATAAAATTGAGCAACGTTGTGTTACTCAGCTTTCTGTTACTATAATAAATACCTATGATATTACTTACAAAGGATCAACTTACAAAGGAAAAAATTTTCTTTGGGCTCACAATTTTGGAGATTTCAGTCCATGATTGCTGTAGTGGAGAAGCACATCATGGTGGGGGCCTGTGGTGAGCAAACTGCTCCTCTCATGGACAGAGAACAAACGACAGAAAGATGAAGGGGGCCAGGGTAGCACAGTCCCTGTCAAAGGCACTTCTCTAATGACCTAAATTCTTCCCTTTGTGCCTTACCTCTTAAAGGTCCTGCCACCTCCCATTAGCACCACCCTGAGGACCCAGCCTTTAATACATAGGCCTCTGGACAACATTCAAAGTCCAAACTAGATCAAATGGGTAGCTGTAAAAACAAAGGATAAAATCTCTATCAGCTAATTAAGGAGTGATTTACAGGAGATATAATTATCCAAAAAAAAAAAAAGTAATGTGCAAAGAACATATATTTTCTTTGTGTAAGAAAGACGTAAAAAAGCATATAAATCATTCTTTACTTATGAGGTTCAATTTAGGATTTTTCAACCTTATGTTGATGGAAAAACACTATATATTCAGTAGAAGTCATACCTTTTGAATTTTGATCTTTTCCTGAGCTAGTGACACACAGCATGATACTCTGTCCCAGTATTGATCAACTGCAGGGACATACAGCTCTGGGTCAGTCCCGTGATCACCACAAGGTAAACAACAGTTACTCTACAGTGGCCTATGCTGCTAAGCTGGAGTGTTGGGTAGGTTAGGTGTTGCAAATGCATTCCAACTTGCAAAGCTTTGAACTCATGATGGGCTTTTCAGGAGGCAATCCCCATCATATGTCGAGGAGCATCTGTGTGCATGTGCCTGTTTTTACAAAAACAAACACAGGAATGACAAACTAAGAAACAGTGGAACTGGTTATTTGTAACAAATAGGGATGGGGTATAAGTGATGCGGAAAGGACTGACTTTCTCTGAATGCATTCCTCTGCATAGCTCTGTCTGACAAAAGTGTGTAGTATTTTACCTATCCAAATAATAAAATTGAGTAAGAACAGGAAAAACCTCTAAAACTGAAAACAAACTGAATCCACTTGTATTGCAAATAAACACCATGATCACACTGAAAGAGAGAGAAAAAAAACTAATCCAAGTAGATATGAACACAAAATTTGATTGTACATCTCAGTCGGATGTAAGGTGGAGGTGGGAAGGGAGTGGGAGAACTGTAAACAAACATGGAAGAGTCTGTAATTGGTTTATTATTATTATATTGACAGGAGCAAAGCAATCCTGAAACTATTTTGCATGTATTTTAATATTGAGTAAATGTGTTGTGTTTGGGACCCCATATTGTCACCATAGGAGAAAGAGCCTATAATCAAGGAATAGGGGGGCTGGAGCAGTGGCTCAGCAGTTATGGTGCTTGCCTGGCATGCATGAGGATGCGAGTTTGAACCCTAGCACCCCATATACACAACAAAGTGTCACAGCAACAGAAGTCATATGAAGAACTAACAAAATTGATTCTTTTTCTCTTCCTCTCACTGTCCCTCTTTCTTTAAAAAAAATGATAAAAAGGAATATGGAAGATAAGAAAGAAACCTGTGTGGGTGCAGATATGCGTTCCAATTAGAGGTATAGATGTGAACTCTTCACCTCAATACATGTATATATGTGTGTGTACGTGTGTGTTTGTGCACAGATGAGAATCATTCCCAGGTATCAGATCTGGAGGCCCATGATGTCTGTCTGTCTCTCATTGGCAATGTTAATTTTGATCACAACTCCCTGTGTGTGTGTGTATGTGCACATGTATTGTAAACACCCATATATGCCTATTATTCCCAACGTTGTCTTTTTAAAGGACCAAGATGTGAGGATGTTCCAGTAGCAATGAACAAACCTGGAATCCAGAATCTTGGTCTTCAATATAATTTCCTGCTGAAATGACCTAGCATTTCTCAGAGAAATGTGTGATTAAGCTGGAATTACAGGCATGGTGGTATACAGCTGTAATCCCAGCAGCTTGGGAGACTGAGGCAGGAGGATCACAAATTCTAAACCAGCTTCAGCAATTTAGCGAGGCCCTAAGCAACCTAGTGAGATCCAGTCTTTATATAAAAATAAATAAAGGAAAAGGACTAGGGGTGTTGCACAGTGATTAAGTGCACCTGGCTGGGTTTCAAAATCTGGTACAAAAAAAAAACTATTTAAGGGTAAAGTAGATACAAATGAGCCTGGAATAACTTATACTAAAAAATAAGAACATAGTCCAAAAAACACCAGGGTTATGTCAGAAAGATGCAAAAAAAGAGCTTAAAGGAACTCCCACTGTATAGCTCTAGGATAATGTTTTAAAAACATTGTGAAAGACTAGGAATTCTTACGTCCTTACCAGTATGTATACATGGTACACACACGCACACACACACACATATATACGTACATTCACACACATATTGCTTATACTTACACACACACGCCCACATATATGTGTGTAGGCATACAGGTGGAGAAAAAAATAAGACCCTCACCTGCCACAGAATACTGAGAGTAGACTGAGGGAAAAAAGAAGAGAGTGCTAGAATCAGAAAGTTATTTTGTAATCATCATAATAAATATTATATTGCTGTAGGAACATTAATGGATACCAAATAAAGGAATAAATTTTGATGAAGACCAGGTTATTTGCCAGGTTTCTGATTAATTCCCTGCAAAATACTTATTAGTTATGGCAGGGGAGAAATAGTATTATATAGTAAAGAAATCAGATAACAACTTGACTAAGATTGATGTTAACATCACCAGTGAGGGACATCATGTTCCTCCATGTGCAATATTCTGGACAGAACACATCATTTATGCAGTACTAGGATAGACAGTGAATAATCTAAACCCAATGATGAATTATTTCAAATAAATACAAAATAAGAAATATCTTATCAAGAGGGAAAGGGAACTTTATTTTTCAAAAATATCAATGTTGAAAGAAAAAGAAAGGCTCTAAAAATATATTTTATCAGATTGAAGGAGACTAAACAGACATGAAATTTAATTCCAATACCTGATTTTAGACTGGGTTTTATGCTAAAAGGAGGAAAAATGCTGTAAAGGACGTTATTAGATCAGATGACAAAATTGGAATATGGGCTGAAGACTAGACAAAAGTAATGCTAGCTCTGATAGAGTTATGCAAAAAAATACTCCTTAGGAAATGTACACTGACATATTTAGTGGTGAAGGTCATGATGGATGATGACTGATCACCAAATGTGTGTATATGCATTTGAAAATATATATATATATATGTACACGTATGTACATATGCATGCATGCTCATATGAAGGGAAAGGGAGCCACATGATAGATTAAAAGAGAGTAAATCATTAAGATAGTTAATCTTAAGTAGAGGAGATATATGGGGTTTGTGAGTGTGTATGTGTTTACTTTTTGTTTTTTGCAGACTTTTTTAAAAGTCTGAAATCATTTCCAATTTGAAAGCTTAAACAAAATGTACATAAGCAAGAAACTAATAAAACCTGCTAAACTTGATTCAAAACCAGTGGTTTTTTTTTTTTAATTCTTAGACTGTACAACAAAATGCAAAGTTCTGTTTCTTTGGGGAAAGTTTTCCTTCTCTTTTTTTCTGAGCATTGCTTAATCTGAAAGTTCAGAAGAAAATAAATGAGGTTTCATCATGCAAGTTCACTTTTTTTTTTTCATTTCTGGATCTTGTTCTGCCCCAGGTACTGGCTGGGATCCACCAAAACTTCAATCAATTTTTCTTTCTTAAGGAAATGAATAGTGTCCTTTGATTTTCACAGAACTCCAGGGCAAACATATCCTCTCACCATTAAACCATTTCATATCAAAGGAGTCTAAGCTGTATCTGCCCAGACTTCACCCTAGCGATCTTCTGTCCTCCCCCAAACCCCTGGGCAGTGTTTTCTGTTGTTCCTTTGGTAGACACTATGGAGACAGTTCATAGTTCCCAGCAGTCCTGCAGCAAGTGGGTGCAGGCTCCAGGTCAACATTCCTGCTGAGTCTCCCCAAACAGGAGCTGGGGCAACAGGCTCAGCCATCACTTTCCCTTCTACTCCTAGAAACTGTATCCATCTCTCCAAATTTTTGGTACACAAACTGACATTTGTTTGGTTAATAAATAATTTGAAGGCACTCTATATTCTACTGAGATAACAATTTTTAGTTCGCTGCTGTTGTTTTGGAGTACTGTTTAGATCAAAGCTTGCAGAGTCACTCCCAGCTGAGGAAACGCAGGCATGAACTCCTCTCTTGCACTCCTGTTCCCTAAAGTGGGAGGCTGCCGTATATTTCAGCATCCCCAGAATGAGGCTGAGACTTGGACAAGTTAGTGCTCAATCAAATACTATGTGAATGAATGACAGGTGAGAGAGAATGATCCAACAGGAGACAGCAAATGCCTTGTGAAATAGAAGTAGCTAAAAAATGGGTGACTGAGCTTTTTTATTTATTTATTTTTATATTTTGACTCACTGTGTCACAGAACAATACATGCACTTTAAATCTATATTCTTCTTCTAAATGTTGTTATTGTGGCAGGACAGTCAGGTAAGGAGGACCTAAAGCTGGGTGGTTTAGCAGATTCCTTAGACTAAGAAAGTCCTTAGATGAGGTTTCAGTTAGCACAGATTGGTAGAGTCAGGAAGGTATCCACAGGTGTGAGAAAACCAAAAAAAAAAAAAACAAACATAAAGAACAAAGCTAGGGAGCCAGCAAAGACTGAAATAAGTAAACACAGGACACCAGCCTAATCAGGTGGGAAACCACGGCCTAAAACTCTAGGAGCAAAAACAGACCTCATCAGGCCACAGAAGAGTCATGGGATTAAAAGACCTGGGTCAGAGACTTCTTGTCTTCTACCTCCATTGAGTAAATTGGTCCCAACTTTGCTACCATACATTTGATGCCAAAAGGATAGTCTGGGTCCTACGGGTGAAACTTCCTCCTCATTAAGTCAAGCGCAGAGAGTTAAGCCTGGGTGGGAAGTCTCCAGTCCTCTACCCTTTTCCAAGACATAGTTATGCCTACGATTACAAGAGAAATTTGGCCCATATCCCTAATTCTCTGCCTTCTGTTGCTCCATGTTGCCTAAGGTTTGTGCAAATGAACATTAGTTCAAGCTTTGGTCTCAAATCCACCTTCCACCTTGCTGGACTGTGTTGGACAAAGAGTGAAACCAGAGTATTTTCTTGTGCATATCACTTTTTAATGCTTTCTCCCAGAACTTGCATTTTCATATTAGAGGGTATAATAAGCAAGGATACAGGTATGTTGCTTGCTAGTGAGATAGAAAAACTTAGGCAGAGTAGATAGAATGTTTGAGTCGGTCTGGAGGAGACTGGTTTCTCTTTTGACATTCCCTTTGATATGTCAATGAGGCCCAAAGACAAACACTCCCTGCCACTAGAGGAGGAACCACTTTCCTTCACCCGGCCCCTAGGTGCAGGGGCAAGGACATAAAGTCTAAGTGCAAGGGCAGGGAGATAAGGACCAAATGAAGAAAGATAGCATATATAAGAGACAAACTCAACCCCAGGATGAGCCCTTTGCTCCCTTCCCTACCTGAGGGAAGTCTGCCCTGTTCTCTCTCTTCTTAAATAAACTCTGTTTACTCTGCTTGCCTCGGTGTCCCTCGGTTTCATTCTTGGACTCCGAGAGGACATGAACCCGACATCCACATCTCCGGCATCACTAGGAGGGACTCAAAGCTACAGACAAACACAGTACATGAGGAACATCAGTTGTATTTTGTCACAGTCCGGCTGGGTTCTGACCTGAGGGACAGGTTAAGCGATGAGAAAGAACACAGGCAGGGGATCTGGGTGGAGCTGTCTCTTTATTCAAGCTTTACTTCTCTTTTTATAATCCTTCTAAGGGAGTTGCCAGGGATTATGCAGATTTCGAGTACAGACAAACAACTAGGGAACAGCCTGTGGTTAGGACATTCCAACCCACAGGGATCTTCTTTTGCACAACAATTAGCAAGCTTAACAAAGCGTGACCTAGCAGCCCTTCTTGAAGGAACTTATGCAAATAGTAACAAGATCACTCTAGAGCAGTTGATGAAATAGAGTGAAGGTCTGACCCCAACAGTATTCGAGTGATATACACGTGTGCAATCAAATTTTGATATATTTGCAGAAACAAACATAAAATCTATGCAACTTGAAAGAAATGTCATGACCAGTGTTCACCAAATGGAACTCTGAGCATTGTACTTTCACTCATCTCCAGGGCTGGGCCAGCTGTGGAGGGAGAGAGGAGTAGCTCTGCCTAGGGCTACTCACACCAACCCTCCCACTGTGAAGACGCTAGAAGTGCCAGTCATGCTCCTGTGGGTTTGACTAAATGCTTTCTGACGCTGGCTTCCTGAGGTCTGAGCATCTCATCCTGGGCACCAAAAAGAGGGATGATGTAGAGAAAACTGTAAGCTGTAACCAGAGGTTAGAATTTATAACCAACCTGAAGACTTTATTAGAAAGAAACTCATAAAACCATAATCTCAAGCTTTGGCTGCTAGCAGCATGATTTTAGAATCTGAGGTCCATATTTATGTATAAGAGGCTTTAGTGTACCAGTTCCAGAAAAAGAGATAAAGATGTATGTGAAAAAAGGTAACTGGAGAGGAAGAAGGGCTTAATTAACCCGTTTGTCTTAACATAAAGACAGCTGGCAGAAGGAAAAAATAGAATATGGTTGGAGAGGCCATAAAGCTCACGTGGCCCTGTCTTCCATCAAATGCTTGTAACCTCTTTGCAACATTAGTGTCTTGTTCTTGCCAAACTTGCCTTGTATGCTTTCAGACCTAGGGACTCACCTCCTCCTAAACATATTGCTTAACTCTAACTTCTGGAACATGATTAATTGTACGTGGCTGAAATGGGAAGAAGTGTGGCATAAACTTTACTTTCTCTTTCAAAGGAAGAGGGAGCTGGGGATCAGGCAGATGGTTAAGATAAATCATGGTATCCTCCAACAGCAGCTTCTGCAGTTTAGGAAGGATGGGGCAAGATATGTGGCTGAGATCAGAGGTTAACTACAGAGAATTAAGCACATCACGACACCCTGAAACAGCTTTTGACTACCACCTGCCTTTCAGAGAATTTTTTCTTAAAGAGAGGGAGAGAGAGGGAAAGAAAGAGAGAGGGAAAGAGAGAGAGAATCAGTTTTTATTATTTAGCTTTTCATGTGACTTTCGTTTCTCTGACACTTCATTGTGTACATGGTGCTGGGGTTTGAACCTGCATACTTGTGCATGCCAGGCAAGCACTGTAACTGGTAACTGCCACCCCTCCAGCTGCTACCATTCATCTACATTGAATTTTTTAAAGTTTGTTCTTAAAAAGATTATTTTTATTAGTCGGAATTGTTTGCACAAAATTGTAATTCTGATATTTAAAAATGATAATATCTGCTCTCAACTACTGGTAACTACTCCATGGATGATGTGGCCTTGTGCTATTTCCAATTGATAGCAGAAACCCCAAATGCAGAGTCAGGATGTTAAAATAATGCATTCCTTTTAAATATTAACTGTACTACATGATAACAAATATGCAGAGGCCCTTCTAATTTAGACTAAAGTTTGAGTGCTTACTAATGTACATAATAGCGTAACAAAGTTTCTTAATGATAGATATAATTCTCAAAATTCCAGGAACCTTGGGTTGGGGTATCCTTGGGGTTGAGGGAGCATTTTATAAAGGTCAGGGAGGCAGAGCAGTGGGTTTTCCTGCCAGTGAAGTTGAGATCAACTATGTCTGCCAGAATATTCTCAAATTGTCTACATTCACATACATCATAGGTAAGAACTGCTCACTCTGTCATTTTACCTATTTAAAAAAATTTTTTAATGAAAAATTGTTTGACATTTCAAAGCCTTGATCTCAAGTATTTAGGACATAATAATCCCTTGGGGAACTTATTTAAAAAGATAGGGGGAAGAGGATGTCACCCTCCCAGGATCTGATTCAGGAGTTGGCATTTGATCTCTGGGAATTCGTACTTTACATGAGCTCCCCATTGTTGCTGATGCTGGTGATTTTGAAATCTTTAGGGTAATTGAAACTGAAAGGAAATCCTCTGTGGGTCTGAAGTGTGCCCATAGTACCAGCAGGTGGCTCCATAACATCTTAAATCAGGGACTTCACTGCTCAATTATCTTTTTTAGGGTTGAGAGGTGGGATGGGGAGGGTGGGAGGAATGTGGAATGGGAGAAGGAATAAATCGATACTAAAACAAATGGTGCAAACATCACTTGTTAGTAGCTCCTCTCAAAAGTATACTAGCATTTTGTTGTTGCTAAAGGAAATTTCCTTTAAAGTATAGCAGAAAAACTTCATGTACAATTCATTTAAAAGGCAGAGATTTTAAGAGTCTTCCTGAGCACCAAGCTTTCAAATATAGGAAGAACAATCTTACGACCCACCTCTGCTGCGTTCACTCTTATCTCGTTTCGCAATCCCAGTTGTGAGTCATAAACTCCAGGTGGGCATGAGGTCATATCCATACCACGACCTGCCTGCTCAGCTGCTACTGCTCTTACCCAGTTTCTCAAGGACACGCCACCTGGATAAAATCAGGAAATGTGTCATAATAACAATGACAAAATAATAGTCTCTGGCTCTAGCCCTGAGCAACATAATCACTGGATCCCAAAGCCCTGACTTTACCTCCGGGACAGGAATGTGTGCAGTGCATCATGTGTTCACAAGACACCTGGGTACCTCCCTTTCCTTGGAGGCTCCTGAGGATCCTCTGGAAGTGTGATGGTGTCACTCTCCCTGCTGTCGTGTCCCCAGCACTACCCATGCTGCAAACATTTCTTCATTCTGCTCTATCCTTATCACAGTTTTTGTTTGGTTTTAACCAGGGAAAGAAGGCTGGAATAGACTGCTGAGATGAAGCCACAAAACCAATCAGCTAATAGTCCAGCCCGTCTTTCCTAACCTGGCACCTCATTTCAATGCCTTATCCTCTTCCCACCCTCCCCACTCCACAGTCATGAATAAAATCCTAGGGATGAGACATCACTGTGGAGCTGGAAACATCATAAAGCCTCACTCAGCTCCAGCCAATGTCCCTGGACCAAATATGCCTGGCTCCTGATTCTGTCTGGGGTCTGTTCTGTCCCATCTAGCACATAGGCAGGGATAAGTCTGTACAGGGTCTTAGTTCTGGGGTAAAAGACAGCCCAATCCCAACATCACTAACCTAAATATATTTCCTTTGAGGACCTTTGGGTACTTTCAATCAAGTAAAGTCTAAGCCAGCTTATCCTCTCAACCAGACATGCCTGAATGGTAAGCTGTTTGGGTGCTTGCTATGGGACCATCATTATTCATTTATGGCATAAATTCAAACAAAACAAGCCAGTTTTAAAACATAGATGCTTCAAAGAATAATGTAGCCCCTAAGGAGTTGGCAAATGCTGCAATCAACTCCTCAGGAATCTAGTAAGGACCTCAATCAAATAAGGGAAGGAAAAATTCTGAAAAGAAAACAAAATTTGTAGATGTGTTCATAGAACCAGGTTTGGTTGTATATAACAAAAATAGATGAATTGTTTGATGAGGCTTTCAAGTGATGAAACCTAATTTCAGAAGTAAACAGGCTGCCCTCAGTTCCTAGAAGCACAGGTCCCTGGAGGTGAGGAGAGACTGAAAAGCACCGGAGAGAAGGAACCGTGCATCAGGTTCCAGGCGGGCCTTCCCATGCTTTCTCACGTTTTCTCTCTTAGGTAATTAATTTCAATGATTTACCTGAAAGATTCTTATTTCCTCAACCATTCCCCACTGTATAGCAGCAATCCACCTAAAGTAAACTATGAATCATTTTACTCTCCTTTTTCAAAAACCTACTATGATCCTTTTGTCCATAGAAAAGAAAAAAGGCTAAACTCTTTAATAGGTCTGTTCATAAGCAGCCTCTGCCTCTTTAGCAGTAATCACAGGGAACATACACTGGGAAGTCCTTGGCACAGCAGCAGAGACACTTAGAGCCACGGCTCGGCCGCTAACCAGCCATGAGATCCTGGACAGGGCTATGTAGCCTGTAAGCCTGGAATAATGCCAGTACTAACTCACAGGCTCTTGTGAAGAGGAAATGAGAGTAGATGTGCTGCTTCCCACTTAGCCCACAGCCACTCTAGCGTGTTTCTGTTTCTAACATCCATTGCTCATTGTCATAGCTTTGCCTCTGTTTTTTCAGCTGAACCTCTCTTTCACACAGTGCAACATGTCATGCATTTTTCCACGAGCAGAAGCTTTCTCAGAATTCAAGGCCTAGCTTGAACACACCCGCCTCTAGCACACCCCTTGGTGCTTCCCCATCAAGGTGTACGCCTCTCAATTGTATCCTCATGTGCCTCCTCTGTCCCTTCATTGTGCCTCACATTACAATTGGAAATTCACATATTTGACTTCCTCTTCTATTGGATTATATATTATCCATGGATCATTTACCTTTCCTTCCATTCTTACCACCAACCAAAATGATTTGTACATGGTAAACACTCCATTTGATTGCAATTATTAACATCAAATTGCTTTTAAATTTCACTGCTCTTGTTAACTTATCTCTGCTCTCTAATAACTGTTATGGTGTAGTATTATGAAAATATTAACTATTCAGATTCTAAACATTAATTCTATTTAAAAATGTTTTCCCCAAATATCTACGGTACAGAAGTAAAGTCCCTCTGGTAATTTGGTTTCCATTACACAATAAGACAGAGAAATTATTCTTAGAGATTGTTAATCTGTATTTTTAATGCAAATTAATTTTTAATCATAAAATTTATATACAAATATTATGAAACCTTGGAAAAATGAGAAAAGGCTGTACAAATCGCTATCTATCAAATGTGAGCCCATTCTCTGTGTAGTCCGATCCAGCCACATCAGCGTCAACTGAAAGCTAGTTAGAAATGCAGACTATCTCGCCCGTTTCGGGACATCATAAACAGAATATTACTGATTTGCACCTTAAAGTTTGAGAAGCATTGCTTTTAGGTAATACCTACAGCCCAGCAGAGCATGTTTTATCGAACATCTCCTTCCTTCCAATAAATATTTTTTGGGCATCTGCAGTGTGCCCAGGATTACACTAGATACTCTTTTCATCCGCAAGATTTCTTCCAGGACTGACTCAGGAAAGAGTGTTGCCCTCCTTTTGAGCTCCTTTCTTGGTCAAATCAAGTAGGTTAGCAACTAATTTCAGAGAGGTGCAAACCAACGCATTCTGAAGTAGTCCCCCTTCTCTTCTAGTTTTCACTCAGGAATGACTTTTAAGTCTCTAAAGTCTGATACTTTCCTTAATATGTTCTCTCCTTCCATTAACTGCTGAAAACTACAAGAAAAAAAAAGATTTGAAATTAGCATTTCATAGTTGAGATTAAGGAACACATTTTATTTGCCTTATGCATCTTCCAAAAATTTTTGAGAATTTTGTATATATATATATGTGGGGGGTGTATGTAAATATATATTTACATATATATATATATATATATATATATATATATATATGTAAAGCAAGCCCAGAATGATGACATAGTCCCATATCCTGTAGTGTTCTTGTAAGAAAGAGCACTATATTGCAGTGCTCTTTGAACATCAGAAGACACATGATGAATATTACATATTTCTTTTAATTAGTTGTTAAGTGGTATTCTTCCATGGAGATCAAAAAATAAATAAATTTTAAAAACAAGTCAACTAGTAATATTATGCAGCAAAGTGGGTTTAAACGAATGCCAATAATCTGGAAACATATTTTAATGTCAAAAGGGAGTGATGTTTAGCAGGAGTTAAGCATATAGAAAGGTGGCTTTGGGGTGCAGGAGATGAAGTTGGACCATCTGGTGATTAAATATCAGTTGATCTACACAGATCTGTACATGAGTCTCCAGTGTTCCCATTGGATGAACTCAGGCCACTGTTTTCTCTTCCCTCAAGGCCCTCCTGAGTCACTGAGATCTGCCTGGACAAGACCCTCTAAAGCTCTATCATCTAGGCGAGGATGCTTTTCTTATTTTGCTTGTTTCCAAGATGTCTCTGTGATTTTCAGTGTGCATATCAATAGAGACTCTGTAAAGTCCCCCCCCCCCCATAGATAAGTACCATTTGAAGGAATAGGGAACCCTGCAGAAAGCAGAGGATCGCATTTGTGTACCTACAGACCTCCCAGCTCCCGGACCTCATTTTAAAATGGGATTTGCAAATAGTGCTAAGGAATGACCTGCTCTCAGAATGTCCCAGACTATTTCATCTGTTAAGTGGAAGCAAACCAGCAATCCTCCCCGCGTTGGGGTACTGTGAGGAGCAAATGGGACAAAGCATTCAAAAGAAGATTCAAACAGAGCAATACAAATGCACAAGATCATTTATTTCCTCATCTGTAAAATGGGAATAACAGCACAAATCTGCAGCTAAGTGATGCATAGATGAATCTTAATTATGTAATACTTGAAACACATACCATCCTTGATGCTGTCATACAAATAAGAGATGCAGCATCTTTCTCAGCTTCTCTGGCTCTCCTATTTCTGCTGCAACTCTGATTTACGAGAATGTAATACTTTCTGGGTAATTGTGCGTGCAGGGAGGGGAAGAGGATGTAAAGATTTGTGGTGGCGCTGAACATCTGAGTGCTGACTTGTGAAAGGCTGTTGGAAAGAAGACCTCAGGACCCACTGGCAAAACCTGCAAATTACCTCGTCCGCAGTAGCTGCCCCTGAGGCTGTCTACACACAGAAACGCACGAATAACGGAGGGCGGAGACCAGCGAGCCGAGGAGGTGTGGAAGCCGGGTGGAGAGGCAGCCCCAGGGCGCCGGCCAATCCGAGCGCGCTGCGCCAGCGGCCAATCACGGGCCGCGAAGCCCGGCAAATCTGCCCGGCAGTGCGGGCGGGGCTGCCGGGAGTCCGGCGCTGCCGGTTACATTTGTGAGTCCCTTTCTGGAAGCCACAGGGCTGGCGGCGTCCGTGCTGAGGACCCAGGAGCGAGTAGCAGGCAGACCCTTTCATGCACAGCCCAGTGACATACACAGAAGCATAAATCGCGCTAGAGATGGAGCGCCCCGGCGCGCACACGAGTGCAGACCCCCAGGCATGTCTGTGTGCCGGGTGGGCACCTGTCGTGTGAGTAGCTCCGGGCGTGGCTGCTCCAGGGAGGTTCCGTTTCTGTAAGATTTATCTCTAGGGGCCTACCGCCCCTGTCTCCAGAGCCGAACGTAAGAAGTTTAACTGAGCTGGGACTGAGCAGATTAAAGGAGTGGAGCAGAGGCTGGGCCGAAAGGGTGGAGACTGCGGGCGCTGGGATAGAGAACCGCCTCTTTTACCCTTCTCTCAGCCAGAAAGGCATTTTGGAAAGATTGGCATGACAAAAGTGGCCCTGAAATCTCTAGAGAGCCGGAACAGTAATGATTATTGAGTAAGTGGCACTGGGCTGAGTCTGGCCAATTTGTGGACCAGAGGGATGCAGGCAGTTAGGAAGGCGAGGAGGAAACTCAGGATGGGGACCATCTGTTCCCCCAACCCCAGCGGGACAAAGACAGCATCGGAGGTCTGCAATGCCGACTGGATGGCCTCGCTCCCCCCTCACCTCCACAACGTCCCCCTTTCCAATCTGGCAATCCCAGGTATTCTATTCCTACTTGTTCACACTCTGTTGAATTCTGCCATTTTAGTGTTAATGGGTTGGGTAGCTTTTCCATTGTGCTGGGAAAATAATTGTCAGTGAGTGACCCCTTTCATTCCAAACCCAAAACTTAACACAGAAGTAGCTGCTTTAAAGAGATTTAAGTACACTGCATCAAAGGGCTCATGAGAAAGGAGGCACTGCACTGTTTTGCTGGTTTTGTTTTGTTTATACTTGATAGCCTCATTCTAGGAATATTAACCTTAATTTTGGGGCCAGGATATGTAAGGGGTGCATGTACTTGAATCGCAGAAAGAAAAAGGAGAGGTCAAGGTTAATGCTTAAAAAGTCATTAACAATTGTAGATCTGTATCAAAATGAAAACTGAAGCACAGTTCCTTGTTTATCTCTCCTTATGTATTAAAGAAACAAGAAAACAAACTTAGATAATAGATTTAGAATCAGAGCTGAGTATAAAGACACATATTTTTGTTGTTGTAAAGGCCAGAAATAGAGACTGAAAGCTATTGTCACAGGCAGTCATTAGGTGTGATGAAGTGGTGGTGTTTGAAGCTTTGTCTATATATACACAGGTGTCTGCCTGACAGATCTAGAACTGCAAGCTTGAAAAGGACTTCTGCTCCAGCCACTGCCGCTCTGTGGGGGTTTTATACCTTGACACCACTCTTACTAGATTTATTAAATATGTCCTTTTCCTTTCACTAAAGAAGATATCAAACATGGTTTCTGGGGAAGGGTGTTTAGACTACAGTGAACTTGGCCTAGCATGCTGAGCAAAGTCCTACAATGCTGGTAATTAGAAAACAGTCGAGGAGCAAGAGATGGACTATTGCCAATCCTTTCTCCCGCTTGGAGGCATAAAAATTGAAGTTCACCTCTAGACTACCAAGCAAACTCCCAAGCATTCTCTGGACCAATCTACCTTTTTTGGTGGCTGAAAAGATGACCTCATGCCACCCCCGATCTGTGCTTTCTATGCTTGAGAAAGAGCAGTGCCTTCTTCAGAGCCTGGATTTAAAGTCAGCGCTGCTCTTCCTTGCTTACTTCTTCTGGAGGTCCTCCAGGTTCATTGTCCTCATGGGCCCTTTCTGCTTTTGAGCAAGGAGAAGCTTGCTGCATTTCTTTATACATAGGATCACTTCTGTTTTACTGATCTTTGACGACACACAGCTCCTTGGGAAGTGCAGATGGTCATGCTTCAGAACATGTTTTTTCCATGTTTAATTGACGCCTGTGGAGTCATCGCTGAAATAATGTGTGAGCCACTTTTAACATTAGTCATTTGCCTTCAGGCTTTGCAATGCAATTATTTTGTTGAGTAGTGCAGTGTGTGTTTGCAAACAGAATGGCATCTTGGGCAGGTCGTAAACGGCCCTGTCATTCCAGGCATGTCCGGGGTAGGAAGAGGCTTCCTCCTTGCTTATTGTACTATGGATAACTCAAACTGTAGCAACAGCTCTGTCAGTGGGTTGGCTGTGAATTCTGACTCCTAGACTCCCAGACTCCCGAAAGGAGCTGGGCATTTTTTCTGTGATCCATAGGGTATCTCTCACAGTTACTAGAATTGCCAGAGGAAGCTAACAGCTGGGGGCCTGCAGCTGTAACTAGAAATCCTATGCTTAGCTGCTTTGTGGAACTCAGGAATTCGTTCAACCTGCTTTGTGAAGTCTAGTCCTGCTAAGCAAAAAGCAAACAAAAAAATAACAAAAAAAAAAAAGAAAGAAAGAAAAAAAGAAAAGAAAATGGACATGATTTCTTAAAGATGCTGAATTCACTACTATAAAATGTCCTTTTCTCAAGTTCTGCCAAACCTTGCTGAGAAATTCCGAAATATGGAAGACTTTCAGGAAGTGGGGGTCATCATCTTCCTCCTCCTTCCTCTCTTCCTCTTCCCACTGTTATCACATTCTTCACAATAACTCTTCCTTATTGAACTCTGCCATGCAGCACCCTTTGGCAGACTAATCTCAAGCTCTTTTATCTCCATGAAGTGGATATTAACATCCTCATTTTAGAAATGTCTGTCCAGAAATTTTGAGTAATTTTCTCAAGATCATACAAGTGCAAAGTGGCAGAACTAGTGATGCCCGTGATATGGATGTCGGGTTCGTGTCCTCTCGGAGTCCAAGAATGAAACCGAGGGACACCGAGGCAAGCAGAGTAAACAGAGTTTATTTAAGAAGAGAGAGAACAGGGCAGACTTCCCTCTGGTGGGGAAGGGAGCCAAGATCTCATAGTGGGGTTGAGTTCATCTCTTATATATGCTATCTTTCTCCATTAGGTCCTTATCTCCCTGCCCTTGCACTTAGACTTTATGTCCTTGCCCCTCACCTAGGGGCCGGGGGAAGGAAAATGGTTCCTCCTCTAGCGGCAGGGAATATTTGCTTTTGGGCCTCATTGACAAATCAAAGGAATGTCAAAAGAGAAACCAGTCTCCTCCAGACCAACAAGCATTCTATCTACTGACTGCCTAACTTTTTCTATCTCATTAGTATTTAAGCCCTTATGTAGATGCAAGACCCACACACTGTCCCTGTGCCCTTGAGGGGGCTTTGGGAAATGCGGAGCAGTGTAGGTAGTCTCTAAATGAAAACCAGCTATTGCAGACCATACTCTGCAGGGAGTGAAAGAATTTTTAAAACCTGGTGGTCTTTTATCTGAGTGATTATGTGTTGCTATGAAGATTAGATAGATTGGTAGCACTAACTAGATAGATGTATACATCTTATATATCTGAGTGATAGATGATAGATGGATAGATCCTTGTTTAGAACTGGAACCCAGTGTGTTTCAAATTCAAATTTAGTGCTTTGACCTGTTTTGTGTTTGTGTGCATGGGTGCTCCGGTGCCTGATCTGAGGCGTCTGTAAGACTGGGTCAGATCTGTCGGCAGGGGGACAGGGCAACAGTGACATAGGAAAGGTCAGGGGAAAGGCAGGGCTTCGGGCAAAAATATCAGAACTGGGATGGAGTAAACCACGTCAGATCTGATGCACCTGCTGTGTTTTTCTAAGTCCTGATGGGAGAGAACATGTGTGAACATGTACCTCTCCAAAGAGCCTTGATGTATTATTTTAATTCTGCAACTGTTAAGAACACCTGTTAATCACCAGCGTCACCCAAACATATTGAAATATCTTAGAGAAGAACCTCAGAATAATTCTTATTGCCAATTGCATAGAATCATTTGATGTCTGGGGGGTAAAGGATCTGGAAATTGCAAAAGTTGAATTTTTAAGTTAAAGTTCTAAACTCTATAAATATATTCATATTATTGAAAGTATGGTATTTTCTATGGCTGGATGGACTGAGAAGAAAAATATTTTTCTATAATGTATACTATCTTTCAGTGAAATTTTATTCTTTATATATTTTCATGCTATTACTTTTTCTTTCCTTTTTAACCATGCTCTTTCTCTTTTATTAAAGGTGAAGTATTTGATATATTGGAAAGAGCCTTGAACTTAAGGGTCTCGAAATCCGTTCTTGATTTTGGTTGTGTGATATTGAAGTGTCTGAATTTCTCAGGATTTAGTTTCTTCATTTGTAGTTAAGATATTGTATCAAATGAAATGCAGAGTCCCTGTTGGATTAAAAATTACCTGATTAATTTGAAGGTTTTGTTTCATTACCTGTTCTTTGTCCAAATTTAGAAAGAGATGGAAAGAGTGATTGGGTCTTTTTAGGTCTGAAGAGCATTTCCTTTATTCCTTTTTAAAAGAAGAAATTATTTTTGTATGTGCAAACAAGGATTTGCAATTGCCCAAAATGAGGTAGGACCTACTCACTTCAGCCTCCTGAAAGGGTAGTTTAGTTGACTGAAATGCACGTTCATCTGAGTACATTTTAAGAAACTTGTACACTGAGGCCTGAGGGAGACCAATAGATGAATCAAGCCCTGTAGTCAAAGTACTGTACACTCTAGTGAAATCAATCGTCTGTCCATCTATCCATCAATCTGTCCGTTCCCCTACCAAACATAGTTTAAAAAAAAAAAAAGAACAAGCCAAGTGCAGTGGTGTACACCTGTAATTCCAGCTACTCAGGAGGCTAAGGCAGGAGGATCACAAGTTTAAGGCCAACCTCATGATTTAACGGGGCCCTAAGCAACTGAGCAAGACCTTGTCTCAGAATAAAAAATAAAAACAGGCTGAGAATGTAGCTCAGAACTTGCCTCTGAGTTCAATCCCTGTTACCAAAAAAAATAAATAAATAAATAAAAGAACAAATTGGGATAAACATCAGAAGAGATATAAATAATGTGTTACAGGAGAACACAGAATAGAAAGATTAATTACAGCTTCTAAGATGAGGAACTACTCTGTTGAGAAAATGGCATTTGACCTAGATTTGAAGAATGTCCAGGGTTTCTAGAGATGTGTCTTATGGGGAGGGGGAGGTCAGGATTAGAAAGGGGACTTTCCAGGTGAAATAAACCAATTGAGCTAAATAATGAGGATCAATTCAAGAAATGGCTGGAGGGCATTCTCTCCTGCCCCTCCGCATCCCTTGCTGGTACCTTTTTCATAACACTTTCCAACACATTGTTATTTTTAGGTGTCTATCTTTTCTGTGGTCTGTGAACAACTTGTAGATAAAGAATATGGCTTATTTCTGCTTGAAAACCTGAATTCTAGGAGAAGGCAGCAGCTCAGTCACTGGTGACTGTTAAGTGAATAATTCAAGGCATAGACCTGCAGAGTAGAGAATGTTGCAAAAATGTCTTGTAGCCAAGCCACATCATTTTCCACTGGGATCAGAGCTGGGGCAGATTAGTTAGACTAAGCCCTCAATAGCCACCTGAAGCCACAGGAAGATTTTCAATCCATTTCTTGCAGTGTCACATTCTGAAGCCCTACTATAGAAAGCTCCTTTAGAAATAAAAATCTGAGACAGACAAAATGGTCAGAAAAGTCAAAGGCAGAACTTGGTATGACCTCTGTTCTGGAAACAGTTCTTTCACCCAGCATGTGTTCTGACTTCCTTCTTCCCTTGTCGACTGGCAATGTCTCGTTTTTCCTGCCTGACTGCTTGCTGCTCCCATTTCTTGTTCCCTGCTTCACCTTCCCTTTCAATGGCCAGCCGTGCTCCTTGAGGCTCTCCAGTTCTCAGATGGCTTTGTCTTCTGGGGTTGCTGGTGTTCATCCCTTGTCTTCTTTCCCACAGCCACTTGGTAATTTCTGTTGCTCTTCTCCCTGTGGGCCCACACTCTCTTCCCACAGTGTGACTTGGAGACACAATCACTACAGGGATGATGGGCCATGACTCAAATCCTGCTGCTAGAAGTCAGCCCAGGTCTGGTTCAGCTAAAAGAGAGTTGGGGACCAACCCAAAAGAGTATAGAATAACTGTAGTTAGAGTTAGAATGACTCTAGTTGAAGGATGGCATGAGCTGTGAGTTGGCCCTAGAACAAATCCATTCTTTTCCAAGACTTGAGACTGGAAAACCAAGGACAAAGCTGAATCTACCATTGCTGACTCAATCAAGGAAACCAAAAATATGAGACCAAAATGGTTTCTTAAATGGAAGTAGTTTTGTTGTTGTTGTTGTTGTTGTTGTTATTGTTTTGTTTCTGTTTTTTCCTGTGGGTGGTCATGGTGAAGAATAAAAAGAGGTTGTAACTTTGGTGTTCCCATTAGTAGATCTCTCTTCTCAAACGGTTATGACTCCCCTAGCACGTCCCCTGAAAATCACACAGAAGCCACCAAGAATTCAAAACTAACACATGTCTATAAGAAGCAAGATCACGGACTGGTTAGGTGTATGTATACTAGATACAGACTGACTTAACGTAACCTCACAAGAGGTGTGACCTTGAGCAAGTCACTTAACACCTCTGTGCCTCAGTGTCTTTCCTGTGAAACAGATGGTCATGGTACCACCTCATTTCCTTAGTGTGAGAATTCAATGCACACAGTATGCTCTCTGATAAAAAATAAGCACCATATATTAATAATTATTATTGTTATCACAATCACAATATTATTGAAAGCCTATGGCTGGACTGGACAACAAAGAAGAGGTCTAAGATGCAGTCCATACCCTCAGGTAATTCACAATCTCATTAAGAAGTTGACTATCCAATTAACCAGGCCACTCTGTTTGATCGGATTAGGACAACTTGAAAGGGTACCCCTCCAGGGGGCATTAGAGTTAAGAGAAGGTATGTGGAGGGCTGCCCAAGGAGTCTTAAGTGCAAGATGAGGGTGATCCTTCAAAAGAGCCAAAAATTCTTCCTTATTTACTCTGTCCTGTCCATCTATCTGAAATTCACTGTCAAACTTTGCCACCTACACATATCCAAAGCCTTTGGGGAAAACACAGTTCTGCGTGACATAGAAGGACCATACTGTTCATTCTGTTTCCCTTCTCATTTCCCCATCACTTGCCCTCCTAGCCCAGTCATTGTGCTTCCAGCTCTAGAGTAAGAGTATCACAGGATGCTCCCTTGTATACGTGCTTTATTACTGGTCTCCCAGCACACATGTCACACACACTGCTATAATAGCAGAGGCACGGCATGAGTTCCTTCTTGACCTCAGAGGGCCTAGGTTCCAATGCCTGTTATTATTTGCCCTTTATGAGTGTCCTGCAGACCACCCTGGCTCCAGTTCACACTGGGCAAGTGCACCATCGTCACCTGCGCACTCCTCTCCCAGGCATGCTTCTGAAGTAGAGGACTTGGCTCCTAATGAGCAGTCTCACTTGACCTCCACTGGATGTGACAGGTTGCCACATCTGGCACATTCCTGTTGGGATACTAGGAGCTTGTGAGCACAGGCATACTAACAGTAATGTCAGCAAAATGCTTCAGCATCCTGTAACTGCCTTTGGGAAAATCGCAAACCTCTTTGCAGATGCTGACAAACCCCAATTAGAGGTTAGAACCAGGCCTGGGGAGGAAGGATTATTTATAGACTTTGTAATAGGTGGGTGTGTTTGTGAGTGTGAAAAAATTTTGAACAGACATCAAGAAACACATTTAGGCAGGAAAGATTTGTGACTAAATCTCTGTATTTATGCACATGGTTTAGTAGGAATCTCACCACCTTCTCGCTGGTTTGGTTAAATATTGATTGATAGAACTTTGGATAATATCATGAGACACCCATGAGAATCAAACAGTATACAGGAGGATGACAGTTCTAATAGAAGCGGGATCAGCTGTGGAGCCTGTATTGGTGTAAAGGGGGACATCTAGGCTGTGTCATCTGTGAGACACAGGTAGTCTTTTCTTGAATTCATCATCTACTAGGAAACTGAAATTTTCTAAGACAATAACAGCTTGATATTTTTTAAAATTTCCATCTACTGTATAACTACTACACAGTGTCATTTATTCTCAAAGGATTTTTTATCAGTGTTTTTCCTCTACAGATATAATAATATAAAAATAAATGAGGACTCATTTGTGCCCTGTAGTTGAAATGTTTTGGAATGCAGCAATAGACTGCCATAATGATAGAACAAAAAAGAAAAACAAATTCCTAGACTCTGTCAGACTGGGATGAATATTTTATGAACATGTTTGATTTGAAGGCTATGCATTGAAAGCAATATTCTTAAAGTGCAATTGGAACTAGTTAGAAAAAAAAAAAAGCCAAACAGCAAGTGGTGAAACAGTGCTTGCACTCATCCTTCTCAGATTTGAGTTCAGATCCTGGCAGGAAATGCCCATATGGATCCTCATGAGAATTGTGTGAGCACATTGATTGATTTGACTAATAAAAAACAAGTGCTTCTTTACTCCTTTTGCTTTTTCCGGTTCTTGTTGCCTATGTAGAAAAGCTGTATTCATTTAAATAAAAATTATTAATTCACAAAATATTTATTGAGTACCCTTGTGTGCTAGATATTGTGTTAGATAAGGTATTATAGTGATGAATAAGATTCTTCTCCCTGCTTTTCATGAAATTATGAGCTTAGAAGAAAGCTAAAACTCAAACATGATAGAGAAGAATGCACAGTGTACTATAACACTCAGAAAACCAGTACCCAATTCCATTACTGGTAGTAGAAGAAAAGCTTGGTAGACTGGGCTTCCAGCAGGAGGTGACCTTTACATTGAGTCATAAAGAATAGAAGTGGATAACCAGGCATTAGGGGTGGAGGGTAGAGTGGTAAAATGCAGAAGGACTAAGGAATGGAAGATGATAACCTTGCAGAAATCTAGGCAATCTGATGTGGTCAAAGAATAGATTTCATTTGAAGAAAAAGCACTAGAGATGAGGCTGGAAAAGTGACAGGAACTAGATCCTAATGCACTTCATATGTCATGCTAAGATTCAGTGTCATCCTGAAAGCAAAACCAACCTCCAAAAGGCTTGGTCAGGTGGAAGCCCATAAAATAACTGCATAAGAATGAAATGAAACCAGACAGACATGAAACCAGAGACAGTGAGGCTCAAGGTGAGAAAACCATTGTTTCTTTCACTCTGATCAACAGGAGTGTATTAATCACCTTCTATATGCCAGGCTCTCTCCTGGGCACTGGTAGTTCAATGATGATCAGTATAGACATGGTCCTTACCTTCAAAGAACTTACAGTCAAGTTGGAGAAATGGACATTTCATCAGTTCTAACAACATGCCATGTAAGAGAACTGTGGAGGTACAGGTTACAGCTAGAAGAAGCACATAGAGGGGGCGCGAAGACTTGGGAGTCCAGGGAGGCCCCCTAGAGGAAGTGATGAAAAGCCAAAATTTGGAGGACACATAGGAATTAGTCCTCCAGTTAACAGTGTTCTGGGGTGGGGCAGGGACTGTAATATGGGTGATGACCTTGAAGAGAGACCATGGCCATCAATGAACCAAAAGAGTATCCTAGTTGTGCCAAAGTTTATAAGGAGGAGAGTGGCCAGAAGTAAAGGTACTTAGAGGACCAATAAACCATGTTAAAGGGATTTAGCTTTACCTTACACGAGTGGGAGGAGATTTAAGCAGGTGAATAACAGGGTCAACTTTGTATTTTAGAAAAATCATTCTGGCTGCAGCACAAAATGTACGGAACCAGAAGAACTGTAACCAAAAGGACAAGGTGGGCTGCTGGTGAGGTCATTCAAGTGGGAGATGATCTGACCTGAAAAAGAGAGTGAAACCATAGACTATGAAAAGAGACAAACTCTGGAGGCATTTAGAAGGAAGTATCAACAGGACTTGGTGATTAATTGGAGGGCTAAAACAACTGGCTTGAACAAGTGGTAAGTGGGAGGTGGCATTCCCAAGAACACTGGCACAGGAGAAGCAACAGGTTTAGGGTGGTGGAAGGAACAGACAATGCTTACTCTGGGCCATGCTGAGTTTGAAGTACCCATGAAACATTTCAGAATTGAGAGCAGGACATAGATAGTACCCAGTAGGATGATTCAGAGCTAAATCTTACATTTCACAAATCATGTAACTCCCTGCCCTCACCAACCACTACTATTACATCTAAGATGAGGTGGGTTTAGTTTAACGCTTGTATCCTTTGTTGTTGTTGTTTAGATTTCAACTAAGATTTTACTTCTTTCAGAAAATCTGTCCTAAATTTCAAGTCCTAGAGATGAGACCGTCCTGTGTGCTGGTCTCATCTTCTGTCTATTCTGCATGAGTTCTGTTATTTCTCGTCTAACTGTTTTCCCAACCATGTTGGAAGTTTGGGGGTGGGCATGGGTTTTAGCTATGTGTGTGTCAAATGGAAATCTTTGGTTATTTTACCTCAATCATCAATACTGTTGATTTCACACATCAATGTACAGGGTTATACCAAAAGACTCAATAAAAGCAAGAGAATTTTGTAGTAGAATATTTAATTTTCCCACCCTAAACACTTCCCTAGTTTCACCTAAACTTCAGTACCATTCTTTCTTCTACACTGCAAAAAGAAATATTGTTCAATAGAAGAGGGTCATCTCAGAGCTGAGAAGGTACCTCAGGAAATGACCAAGTGTCCCTCCTGAGGGGCTACTTTATGAAAGTGAGTGCTATCTGTTTTGAAGATGGCAGAATGAGCATTAGCAGAATAGAGGAAGATTTTCTTATTTATGAATTATTTACACAATATCTTTGGGGAGAATTGGAGTCTGCTGAGCACTGGAGGAAGAGAAATCTTCTGAAAAGAGAATAGATACCCTCCCACAGATGGAGGGATTTAAAGTGCCTCTCATACCTGGGACTGAAAACCCTTTGACTGCATGAATAGTAGGCTATGGGAGCTGATTTGGGGACTGTCTCGGGTGATGGAATGCCCATGTGCCTTGCAGAGCCCTGGAGAGGTTGGTGCCCACTCTGTGCCTCTGAAGGCACCTTAGGGCAGGAGTGCAGGATCTTCCAGAGAGGTCTTGAACCAGAGACACTCTACTTGCCATTTGTTTTGCGCATAAAATTTCTTTAGAAATACTGTCAGTCTGGAAACAGCCTAGAACCCTCCCACTTACTCTAACTAACCTGTCCAGCCAGCGGGGGTAAAAGCAGGGCCCCAGGCTCATATCTGTCCTTAGACAATGGGATGCTCGGCAGCATCTCTGCGCATAAAAATGAATAAGTTGGTCAACATCCTCTGCTTCCAGGAGTTCTGCCTTCCACATCGCTTTGTTGCATTGTGGGTAATTATGAATTCAATGGGCAACTATTAAAAATTAAATTGGCCACAGGGCTCTCTCAGATTTTGCTGGCAGTTTGGTGGTTATTATTAACACTCTCCCAAATGCCTCATGGAAAATAAGCCAGAGAAGTTAAGTTTGTCCCTTTGGGTTGGGAAGAAGGTTTAAAGATGTTTTTCTTTGGATTGGGAGACCACTGGTCTGATTCTGGGACTCCTGTTTGGCTAATTTTAAAAATATTAAATAGACCTCAGCCTTTCTTGTTAATATGGAGTCAGAATATCTACAAATACTGCATTTTCTCCAGGGACCTACTTCAGGTACATGAAATGAGAGGTCCCAAGGAGATGTTATTAAAAAATAAATTACACAGACATTAATTTTAGGGAATCTACTCTCTGGGACTTTTTAAATTGTTCAGTGCAATATTTTATTATAGCCCTCTTTTCGACGTCTTTTCTGAGTTATTTTTGTCCTCTATATTTTCTGACACTTTTCCTCTTCATTGACCCATATAACTCAAGCTAGAAGGACAAATGGAGATAAATGGATTTGGGGATAAAAAGGTACTGGGGTAAAAAGGTAGAGAGAGTGAACTCAACCTGTATAAAGAAGTTGAATGGACCAAAGAAGTTTGGAAAAGCATCAGGGGACTTAGTCTTACCAGCCTTAGGAAGCCTTGCGTACATTTGTTCATTCGAATATTCATGACTTCATTTATTGGCTGGATGCTCATGTATTCAATGCCTACTATATGCCAGAAACTTACCAAGCATGGAGATATGGGCATGAATCAGACATTACTCTGCCCTTGAAGACTTCTAGTCAGGTGGCAGAGGCAGATATGGAAATAATTACCACTCAGTGTCCAAAGTTCATCAAGATGAACCACACGCCCTGGAAGCACAAAGCAAAGAGAAGTTAAATTTGCATGGTAGAACCAGATGACTCAGACTAATGATTGTGAGCTGGACCACATGTAGGTAATTAAAATGTGAAGGCTAGGGACAACAAAATAGTTCCTAAGGATGGTAAGTCATCTTTGTTTTTTTAAATAAATATTTTGCTATATTTAATAATTATAAAGCCCATTTTCACATATGACTATAAATTACTGTCTCAGTTTAGGCCAAAGAAATATTCTTAACATGCAGAATTATGTTCATATTAAGTTTATAGTAATATTTGTAGATATTAAATACCTAAAGTGGTGATACAAGATATTTTTCTACAAAAAGCTGCTCTTCACATCTCTAGCATTTAAGAACACATGTTCATTGTTCTGTTCTTTACAATTTTTATCTAATTTTTATCTCTACTTTTATTTTTTAATTGACACATGACAATTGTTCATTTTTATGAGGTACCATGTTATACTCCAACACATGTACATATTGTGTTTATCTTTAATTTTTATTTGCCTAGAAGGCAGAATAGAGAAGGCATTCAGAGTGTAGTTTCTGCTCTTGGCACATATAGGATCAAATCCTAACCACCAGTTACATGACCATAAGTAAAAAGAATAACCTCTCTGTCCCTTAGTTTTCTCAACTATAAAATAGAAATTACAGTATCAACTTCATAAGTGCAAAGTTAGAGGAAGCACTATCCACAAGACTGACATCAATTGCAAGTTTCAGGGTCCTAAAGATTACCCTAATGTTTAATAATTTACTAGGACTCAGAATCTGTAGAGTTTCATAGAAAGCTGGATCCTCATGGTTACTCTTTGTTACCGTGAAAGGCTACAGATTAAAAGCAATTTAGGGGAGAGGTATATTGGCAGAATCTAGGAACATTCTAAACATGGAGCTTCCAGCTGTCTTCTCCAGACTGTGTCATGGATAGAGTTACTTTCCTGGGATTGATACATGACCATATGCACAAAGTGTTTCTAACCAAGTATCCAGATTTTATTGGTCATCCACCCAATTTTATTAGACTGATCTCAGTATCTAGCCCTCCTAGAGGTTAAGTCTGTACCCATATTACTCAAAGACCCCACCACAATTCACATTTTTAAACTTTCTGGTGTAGTTTCAAAGCCCTCAGTAAGCAAACATACCCTTTGCAAGAAGGGTATTACAAGGGTTTAAGAAACTACCTCCCAGGAGCCAAGGTTAGTAATTATACTTCTATTTTGGCAAGGTTAAATTCTATCTGACACAAAAAAGTTGCTTAATAATTAGACAAGATGATATGCACGATGTAATGAGCACATTACCTGGTATAAATAAATGTAATGTTTAACTGTCCTTTTTGATTACATAACATATGTAGCTAATATCATAGTAGATACTGTAGGAAGGTTTTTTTTTTTTTAATGGGCAAGCTATAGTTCACATATTTTGTAGGAGATAAAGGGGAGTTTAAGTAAAGCCAAAAGAAGTAGAATGTGCTGAGAACCTAGTCAAGAAACAAGCAACTGTGCTGGGGAACTGGGAGAGGAAGGGGTGACTCCACATGGAGGCTTTGTTGAAGAGGGTACCTGTGGACTGGTCTGTGGAAGATGGGTAGGATTCCCACATGAGGAGGAAGTGCATTCCTGATACAGAGAAGCAAATGAGCAATATCCAAGATCAGAAATCCAGGGTACCTCCAGGCAACAGAGAAGGGCTGCTGATTTAGTCAGCTGTTTCCATGCTCTGACTGAAAGTCCTGACAAGAAGAACGCAGAGGAGGAAAAGTTTATTTGGGGCTCACGGTTTCAAAGGTCTCAGTCCATAGATGGCTGACTCCATTGCTCTGGGCCTGAGGGTGAGGAAGCACATCATGGTGGAAGAGTGTGGCAGAGAAAAACAGTCAGGAGAGGTCAATTCTCAATCCAGAAGCAGAGAGAGAGAGAGAGAGCCCCAAAGTCATGCCTCCAGAGACACACCTCCTCCAGCCACATCCCACCAACTTCCAGTTACCACCCAGTTAATCTGTGTAAATGGATCAGTGCACTCATTAAGTTAAGACTATCATAACCCAGTCATTTCATCTGTAAACTTCTGCATTGTTTCACATATGAGTTTTTAGGAAACACCTCATATCTAAACCATAACAGCCACCATGGCTAACTGTAGAAGTGACAGGTGAAAGACATGAAACAGATCCGGTAAAATAGACCCAGGCCAGATTAATGAGGTTTTCAACATTGCACCAAGCACCTGATGCTTTGTTTTGTATAGGAAGCCAGAGAAAAAGTAGGGCCCAAGGAAAACCCTAAAAGGAAATATACTGTTCTTTTTTATGACTTCAGTCTTTGAACTTCTCTTTTCTCTACCGAAACACCCTTGCTTCCAATATCTACCTCCACTTCGCTTGCCCAGTGGTAATTCATCCTGTAGGAAACAGCTCAGAATGGAGGTCTTCACACGCCTCCTTTACAGACAGGGCGGTGTCTTCCCGCCTGGACTGTTTCCCTAACTCTCTGCTAGGCACAGCTGTGTTCTGTCGTCTCTGTACACTTGATGTCTGCTTCAGAGTGAGCACCTTATGGGGAGAGTGGGAAGAGGCAAAGAAGGAAAGAGGGCAGAGACATGGAATCTAGAAATATCTTTAAGAACTTAAGTATAAAGAACAGATATTTCCAGTTAAGGAAAAAACTAGGACATGCAGGAAGCAAGTGATAATACCAAGGGTGAGACACAACCTTGTTACAGTATTGCAAAGTCTTAAGGGGCCCCAAGGCTTTTAAAATAAGAACAAGTACAATAATAGAAATAACGGAAGCAAAGAAATAGTCTTCTTAATAACACTTGTACAGGTTCCAATATTGCTTCACTTGATTTACTTACACCCAGTTAATACTACAATAAACCAGTGATGTAGGTACTTTTATTATCCCAATTTTACAGATGAACAAATTGAGGCACCAAGAAGTTAAATTGGAAAATCCCGATAACAATACTAGAATCATGAAAAGTAGGCCTTACCAAATTTATTTAATTGCATTTACATAAAAGACATTTTTAGAGTTGGAGATGGACTCAGTGTTGGGCTGTAACTTCAGTTCCGTTTGTTGGTTGTGATAAAGCATATTTTCTTTTCATCTGAGGGCTTTGTTTCCATGCCAGGGCTCTTAAGCCTGAGTACCCATGAGGATAGTTATGTTTGAAGGGCTTCCTGCTGACCTGATCTGATCTTACTGAACAAGTTGCCTTCCCCCACCCCAAGACCAGACATCTAGAAGGCTTTTTATTGACTCTCACAAAAGCAGCCTAGTGGTTTAAGTGGTCTGTGTAGTAATCACCCAGCAAGGCTCCAGCAGAGGAAAAATCTTTCTGCCTCTGTACAGAAAGACCAGCGTGAGGCATTAGCAGGCAGGCAAGCTCCTCAGAACACAGGTCTTCAAGGGTGAGCATGTTTTCACTCACTGACCCTGCTGAGTATAATGTACAAATTTCCTTTAAACCCATCATTTCGTGTAATTTAGACTCTGACTTATTGTAGTTTCCTCCTCCCTTTTTCCCTTTCCTCTGTCAGAGCACAAGGCTTAGCCCTTCATTTTCAGGACTGAAGAAAGATCCCTGTCTTGTCCTTGAGGGCATCTGCTGAGAAGCATCTCACTATCTTGGTGATTCTTCAGTTTGTCAAATGAACCTTAAAATAACCGTGCCCTATGAAAAACTTCAGCCAAGCTAAATGTCAAGGAAGGTGGGTTCTCTTCTCAAAATCTCCCTGATAAATTTCATAAAAAAATGCCCACAAAGCAGGGAACTTCAGTCTTTGGAGTAAGGGAAATTGTGACATAAAAGCTAAATAAGCAGTGAACTTCTAGCCAGTGCATTCATTTGTGCAATTAGTGTAGACTCAACATCAGTGGACAGAAAGATGTCACCAAGAACCTGTTGGTGAGGAATTTCTCTGGCAATTTGATGAAATTCTCAGCTGAGAAAAAGGAAATAAACCTTTTTGGAAAATGGTTTTTCTTTTCTGTATATATGATAGTTAAATCTAATGTACATTTTTGGTTTATGTATAATAAGTATGAAAGAAATATTATTTCTTCACAATCATTAATAGTCCTTGTAATAGGGTCATAAATCCCTTTAATCAGTAGTTGATAAGTGGAAGCACCCAATTCTTAAGATGGAAGAGACCCTAAGGTCCATTTCCCTACCTTCCTAAGTTTTAGAAATGAGGTAACAGAGCTCCAAGTATGAATGTGTAAGCCCAACCTCTAACAAGTACTCAGCAGAACCCACCCTGGGATCAAGGATCTGAGCAGTGGAATTACAAAGAAAATGTTTAATCAACTGGGAGGAGATTAGAGTGTCCTCCTGTGTCCCCACATTGGAATTATTTCAGTCTTTAGAAAATTTAAATAGCTTTTGTCATTTTTCCTGCACTGGGATGAAGACCAGGCATTTAGCTCCTGTGTCTAACTTGAACTTCCTGCACATGGCTGTCTAGTTTGGCCAGTGCCATTTGTTGAATAGGCTGTCATTCTTCCATATTATATTTTGGCCCCCTTTGTCAAAGATCAGATGTTTAAAGATTTGTGGGTTTGCCTCAGAGTCTTCTATTCTACTCCATTGGTCTTCATTCCCATTTTGATAGCAGTACCATGTTGTTTTTGTTACTGCAGCTCTATAGTATAGTTTTAGATCTGGTATTGTGAAACCACCTGTTTCATCTTTCTTGCTTAGTAATGTTTTGGCTATTCTGGGTTTCTTGTTCCAAATGAATTTGAGAATTGCTTTTTCTTTATCTTCAGAGAATGACATTAGAATCTTGATGGGGACTGATTCTGTGTAGCACTTTTGGCAGAATGGCCATTTTAATTATATTAATTCTACCTAACCAAGAACATCCTTCTTGGAAGGTCCCTCCATCTTCTTAGATTTTCTTCACCTTGCACAAAAATCAAATCAAAATGAATCAAGGAACTAGGAATTAAACCAGCTACCATACAACTGCTAGAAGATAAATCAGAACCAACACTCCTACATATGGGAGTTGGCAACGACTTCCTCAATAAGACTCCCAACACGAAAGAATTAAAGTAAGAATTAGTGAGTAGGATGCCATTAAATTTAAAAGCCTTTGCTCAGCCAAACAGTTGGTCAGAACTATCAAGAGAGAACCACAGAATGGGAGATAATCATGGCATGTGATTCCTCCAACAGAGGACTAATATGCAAAAACTGACAAAGAACAAAAAAAAAAGGACATCAAAAACATAAGTAATCCAATAAATAAATGGGCCAGAGAGATAAACAAAAGCTTCGCAACAAAGCTTCGCAACAGAGGAAATTGAGTAAGGCAATGAATACAAAAGAAAATGTTTTACATTACTAGTAATCAGAGAAATGCAAATCAAAACTACATTAAGATTTCACCTTGGGCTGGAGAGGTGGCTCAGCGGTTCGGTGCTTGCCTGGCAAGCACGAGGGCCTGGGTTCAAACCCCAGCACCATGTACACAACTAAGTGTTGGAGCAACTAAGGCCATGTGAAAAAATAAAGTTGTTTCTCTCTTTAAAAAAAAAAAAAAAAAAAAAGATTTCACCTCACTCCAGTCAGACTGACAAAGATGAAGAACAGAAATAATAATACGTACTGGAGGGGTTGCAGGGAGATAGGAACACGTGCACACTGGTGATGGAACTGCAAACTGGTACAGCCTCTCTGGAAAGCAGTGGGGAGAATCCTCAAAAAATTAAGGGTGAATCCACCATGTGATCCAGCTATCCCTCTTCATGGTATTTTCCCAGAGGAGTTAGAATCAGCACATTACAGTGACACAGCAAAATCTATATTCATGGCAGCTTAATTTACAATAGCCAAATTATAGAACCAACCTAGATGTCCCTCACTGGATGAATGGATCCAAAAACTGTGATATACATATACATATACAAACAAACATGCATACAGTGGAATTCTACTCAACTATTAGAAACAATGATATTTTGACCTTTGAAGGTAAATGGATGGCAATGGAAGAATCATGCTGAGCGAAGTTTGCCAAACCCAGAGAGTGAAGGATCAAATATTTTCACTCATTTGTGGAGGCTGGAGCTAAACCCAGGCTTGGGTGAAAGGTAGTCAACCTCGTGTATTAGACCCAGGAAAGGCGTAGAAACACATAATCTAGGGAAACCATAGGTATGTGGGGGGGCATGGGAGAGGGGTGAGGAAGGGAAGATAGGGAGGGGTCTAGGGAAACAATCAACAATGTAACATACTCTTTACCACACTGAGAATCTAAATAGTACTTATGCAATCATTTAATTCTGGAAAATTCACAATCTGAGCATTTGTATCACTTGTAGGGGTGAAATATGGAAGAATCAAGATATGGGTGTGGGTGATGTGAGGGTAATTCTAGTTTAAGAACAAATGCATATCATATTGTTACTTTATATGCATTTATGATTGTATAGTAAATCAACTCAATAAAAAATTTAAAAAAATATTTTACCTCACTCTAGTCAGAGTGGCAAAAATGAAGAATACAAACAATTACATATGCTGACGGGGTTGTGGGAACATAGGAACACTAGCACACTGCTGGTCAAACTGTAGACTGGTACAGCGCTCTGGAAAGCAGTGTGGAGACTCCTCAAAAAAATTAAGGTTGGATCCACCATACAAACCTGCTATCCCTCTTCTGGGTGTTTCCCGAGAGGAGTTAGAATCAGCACATTATAGCAACACAGCAAAGTCAATGTTCGTAGCAGCTCAATTTAGAATAACTAAATTATGGAATCAACCCAGATGTCCCTCACTGGATGAATGGATCCAAAAGCTCTGGTATATATACATATATACAGTGGAGTTCTACTCAGCTATTAGAAACAACAATATTGCAGCCTTTGAAGGTAAATGGATGGCAATGGAAGAAATCATGCTGAGCAAAGTTAGCCAAACCCAGAGAGTCAAGGGTTGAATATTTTCTCTCATTTGTGGAGGTTGGAGCTAAGCCCAGGCTTGGGTGAAAAGGTATAGAACTCATGTGTTCAACCCACCAAGAGCATATCAACACATAATCTAGGGGACCCATAGACTTGTAGTGGAGGGAAGGAAGAGGAGGGAGGAATGGGAGAGGGAGAGAAGATAGGGAGGGATCTAGGGAGATAATCAACAATGTAACATACTCTTTAGCCCCCCGGCCCGAGATGTCAAATGATACTTATGCAATCATTTAATTCAGAAAAATTCACCATATACATATATATATATATATATATATATATAGAGAGAGAGAGAGAGAGAGAGAGAGGTTTCTATCTGTTGCAGAGGCATAATATGGAAGAATCAAGAGACTGGGATATGGGCAATGTAGGGGTATTGTTTAGGATCAAAAGCATATCATATTATTACTTTGAACACATTTATGATTGCACAACTTGACTCCTTAATTAAAAAAAACTATATATCATAAAAAATTTGTATAAATTTAAAAAAAAAGAAAAACCTTGGGATATTATAAAAAATAAATGAGCATGTATTTATTTGACTGATATCAATTATATCATCTGTAAAGTATCTTTTTATGGATTTGGGTCTGATAGACCTAGGTTTCTGTTCTAGGCAGCCACTTGGAATCTTTGCAATCATGAACTAGTCTGAGCCTCAGTTTCCTCATCTATAAAATGCAAGCACATGACCTCTGCCATGCAGGACTGTGGCACAGATCAAATGAGATGATGTAAGTAAGCTGTCGAGCCTGGCATGTGATAAAAACATTTAATAAATTGAAGTTGTTTTAGTTGTTTTCAGATAAGAGCCCCTGCAAGATGATGATGAAACTAGTTACAAACATTGAGGAGGTGAACCAAATATCTTTTAGCTCTTAGGTGAAACTCTTCCATGAGCACTGCAGGCAAGGAGAAGCAGAGACCAGTTTTGAAGAAATGCACACTGAATATGTGATTCCTCCAAAATGAATTTCTCTCTCAAACAGGGAAATTTCGGTGGTCCTTGGCCAGGTGGCCTTCCCACAGATGGAAACTTTTCAGAGGAAACGCCAGATCTCTAGCACAAAGGGTCACCCATCAAAAAAGAGAAAAGAATACTGTGTACAAAAAAAAAAAGTTTTGAAAACTGTGTTCAATTTATGTCATTGATCCAGTTCTTTTCAGAAATTTAATTTTTTGAGAAACTAACCATATCAATAAAAACAGGTGAAAAATAATAACTGGATGTATTCATCCTTCAATTTAAATTGTCTTCAATTCTTTGTACTATATGCTATCTCAGGTAAAGCATTCCACCACATTGCAGTCAATCAAATCTTTTTAGCTGAATGAATGTTCGTTCAAGCCCCTCCCCCCATAGCTTTCACAGCTATCCTTTTCACACACGTGGGAGGAAAATATCATTATTTATGATACAAGGAGACGTGACCTTTAAATGTCCGTGCTAGTGCAGAGTCTGGCCATTCCATCTATATCTCCCACCCCCTTATTGGAGATTGCAGGGAATACTTCAACAGTGTGTAGATGGTGAGCAGGGAGGTGAAAGGAGTGCACCATGGGTACCAACTTTTTTTGTTACACAACCAGGAAAAGTAAAGGAAGAATTGGGCTGGCTTCTGTTATCTAAATACTTGTTCTAAGTACAATGGTCCCAGGAAGGTTTGAGTAGCTTTTCATCCTTCCAGAGTAGACAAAAAGGCTGCTCAGGGTTTGCAGGCCTTGCTCCTGAGCCCCAGTGGCTCACTCACCCTTTCTGGTAATCTGTTACCTCAAAACAAGGCAAATGCAGTACATGAGACCAGGGCATGCATTATTTATAGACAGTTCCTCATCAGACTCATCTGTGGCTGTGGAGCCGTACAGCTGGAGCCGGTGGGCCTCAGCGGAGCAGGTCTAAGCCACAGCAGTGCTCCTCTGGGCAGGCTAACGCTCAAGCTGGGCTCTTTCTATAGTCATAAATCTTTAGACAACTAAAGAAAAGACATTCCCTGCCTCATATTTGAAGAACTTCTATTTTCGCGGATTAACTGAATACATTTTCCGATTGCTGCTGTTGTATTCCTGAAATGCTTTTCCTGGTGTCTGCCTCATTCTCTGCTGTACTCTTTTGTGCCTTTATTTTGTACATCATTTCCTCCACAGAATGCCCCCAACTCTGTACATCTTGCTTACCTGTGTTTATTCTTCTGGAGCCTGCGAGATGGTTATAATATCAGTAAACCCAAATAAATAAATAAATAAAAGCTTCCTCTTGTACTTTTCCACCTTCTCCCCTCTGAGTAGCACAACCCTCTTCCCAGCTACAGCTGTGGACACTGGTCTAGGTGAGTCTAGGCCAGGAGGGACAATCAAGAAAAGTAGCACTCCTAGCAGGATGGGGCCTCAAAGTAGGGTTGGATTGAAACATGTGTGTTCTTCCTACAGCTTAAAAACAGGGCACCCCTTTAATTGTCCCTTTAAAACTATTCATTCATCTGTTAGTGAGAAACACAGAAGTGAAATTGTACTGCATCTGTGAGGAATCTCCATTCAGTGTGTCTCCTCTCAGGACTCTGCTTCCTCAGCCCTGAATACCCCTCTGATCGCTTGTTTTTATCCCTGCCTTCACCCCTAGTGGCTGGGCTTCTCTCCCCTTCCTCAGCAGAGCTGTTAAGGTGTTTCCTAGCTTCTGTCTCCAAAAGCATGTGCCCTATTCAGTAACACCCGTTCAAGTATGTCGAAAGCCCTTAATGCCAGAGATGAATATTTCGCTTGTGCTTAGCAAACAGAAGATACTGCAGTTACCAGCGTTTACTCTGCTTTGAGGAGAGTGGGCTTTAGAAAGCGTTCCTTTTCTCTTATCACATGTTCTTGTTCCAGATAAGGAGTTTACTATGCAGTTTAAGAGAGCTTTTTTTGTGTGTATTTTAACATCTTGCCCATTTTGTAAGAAGTCACGGCTGAAAACCTGCATTAACTGGCCCCAGATTTTCAGTGTGTTCCAGCAGTTCTTTAGACTAATTCCCTCTGTCACTGCTCAGCTGCTGGGCCCTTGCACATGGCCATGATTGAAAGTCCTCAGTCCCAACAGAGCTGGTTCCTGTCCTGGGTCAGGAGACTGCTACAAGGATGGGCCTCCACTGGAAGTCAGGGCCTGACTGCACTAGAGGCCAGCAGGACCAGTGCTTTCTGAAGGGCCCTGCCTAGTCCTTGTCACCACCCAGTTTGAGTGCATAACTCATACAGAGAGTGCCTAAATGGCACTTCTTCCAGAAACTTTGCTTCACTGCTGAATGCATTTTGAGACATATTGAGTCGTTTTAAAATTTAGTCATTTGTAAACAGTGGTCTCTCCAAACCTAGGGAAAATGGCAAGAGTTTCAAATCAAATAATTTTGAGTGGGAATGTTTGACTGCCTTCATTTTAGTACACCTGATTTTTCAATTTCTTAAAATAATCACAGGTCACCGAAATGCAAGCACTTTTAGTGAGATAATGTGTTTGAAGACTAAATCTCATTTTTTAGTCCATTTTCTAAAAAATATTGTTGAGATCTTTTTAATAGAAAGTCTGTGAAGATGAAGGCCTCCGTCAAAACACTGAAATCCTTTTATTCTCTCAGAAAAATTCGACCCTTTAAAATCGCTTAATAAGCAACCAGGCCATCATCTTTGAAAGTCAAAGTTGGGCCTGACACCATGAGAAGGAACCATTGTCCTGCTGAACCTCTCAATTTCTGGTGCTAAATCAATTTGGGGTCTGTTCTCTTTTCTTTTTCTCCTTAAGAGATGGGAGCAAAAGCAGTATGGAGAATCCTTAAGAAATTAGGGATGACTCCACCATACGACCCTGCTATTCCACTCCTGGGTATCTTTCCAGGGGACTTAGAATCAGCACATTACAGTGACACAGCAATATCGATGTTCATTGCAGCACAATTTACCATTGCTAGGCTATGGAAACAACCCCGGTGTCCCTCACAGGAAGAATGGATC